>DWNE01005299.1:0-14139 GCA_018249875.1 Cecropterus toxeus | reverse complement strand
ACACCAAACATCAGGCATTGGGGATGAACACCAAACATCAGGCATTGGGGATGAACACCAAACATCAGGCATTGGGGATGAACACCAAACATCAGGCATTGGGGTTGAACACCAAACATCAGGCATTGGGGTTGAACAGCAAACATCAGGCATTGGGGATGAACAGCAAACATCAGGTATTGCAGTCTTACAGACGTAGAATAAACGACTTTTACGAGTTACTACGGACCAATTACGGCGAATACACGTCCTAACATTTTTCATAGCTATGGAATGTTATGTGTTACATAAGTTTGATTGTAATGGATATAATTTTTCATCTTTTCGTTCAATGCAAGATAACAACCTATATGTCCATTAAATTACACTAATGGCAATAGACGTCTAATAATATTTCTCCAAGCATCTCAATCAGACTACTATCCACAGACGACGTCCAACTCACACAATAACCCGTGTACTAATGTCCTAGATGCACGCTGACACGTGCGCTAAAATATATAGCCCTTTTCTTCAAGCATCTCAATAATCCAATGACACTAGATGGTGGCACGTTCGATAATCCGTGTACTATGAGGTGTGGACTCACGCTGGCACGTGCCGCCGTTGAGCGGCGAGCCCCAGTGCGCGTGCGCGCACGTGTCGCAGTGCGCGCCCACCGCGCGCGCGCCGCACGGCTGCACGCAGCGCGCGCGCGCGTCGCACAGCGCGTGCCCGTTGCACTGGCACGCCGGGCACGCCGTGAAGTGCCATCTGGGGAGGGGACGTGTACGCTATTTATATTATTGCTTATATAAAGTAAGTCAATCTATTTTATTACCGTGTATATTTTTTACAAATTTTATTAACTTTTAATTTTTCACGTTTCACTGTTACCTGTGTAAGTATCAAATGTTGTAATTGAATTTATTTTAAACCAAATCAAACCAATTTAACAAAAACTTTGCGTGAACGTTTTCTTTGAATGATACCTTTGATTGTCATCTGTTCCTGTTTAGTATAGACAGACACCTTTGGCATGTACAGTGACAACGTCGTCACATAACTTTATGTCATCATTATATAATTATCGCTATCATAATTTATATTATCAAGTTTGTATCCTGATTTATTCGTATCGAAAATAATTACGATATGAAAAATAATACGGCACACGAACTCACATTATACACCAATATACAGCCTTACTCATCTACAATAAGAATTCACTTTTAAACGGTGCGTATAAGATGCTCGATGCGCTAATACTGAGCCACGTATTTGAATGGTACATACAAATCTTTGCAGGCACCCGTATCATCTGCAACGCACCGCGCAGCCCGCGCCAGCGAGTAACGACACGCGCGCACTAGCAACCCACCTGCGATGCGGGCAGACGTGCGGGCGATGCGGGCGGCGGTCCCCGCCCGGCAGGCACTGGCCGCGGCCCGCGCCCGCGCCGTCGTCGCACCAGCCGCACGCGGGCTCCGCGCGGCACGACGCGCACGACAGGTGCGCCGCGCAGCCCGCGCCCGCGCCGCCGCCCGCGCCCGCGCACCCGCCCGTCGACCACGCGCGGCAACCGCCCAGCGGGAACGAAGCGCCGTATGCGTTCTGCAATGCAATCGTAACGACACAATAAATAACGCTACCCGCGGGAACGACGCGCTGTATGTGTTCTGCAATTTGTGCAATCGTAACGTCAAACAAATAATACTATCAGCGGGAACGACGCGCCATATGCGTTCTGCAATGCAATGCAATCGTAACGACACAATAAATAACACTACCAGCGGGAACGACGCGCCGTATGCGTTCTGCAATTTATGCGACGACACAATAACACTATTAAACGAATTGTAAGAAAAGCTCGGGCTGTATCTTTAGTATCTATGTGGTAATAATCTGTCTTTTGTATAATTTGGTATTGTCATTTGCCTACAATATTGATACCGATTTGTAGGACTTACAACACAAACCGCATACAAATGAGGTATAGTTATTTGTTGTATCAAACGTGCACTCCCGGTGGGAAATATCAGAGGCAGCCATGATGACTGTCGACAGAAATTATAACAAAATAAAAAAATACTCAAAATAGACCAAGTCAATGTCTAACCACCACCACCAATATCCACCATCAACACCGGCTCCAGCAGTACCACCTTCACTATCCTTCACCACCAACAGTGACGGTGGTGAAAATTATAGTGGTGATGATGGTGGTTAGAGAAACTCGTTACGACCACCATTTCAACGCGTTCACCTAGCAGGTGTACGTTGACTACGTACACGGTCCTAGTCCGAGCGTCAGTTCACCTCGCACGTGTACGTTGACTACGTACACGGTCCTAGTCCAGCGTCGGTTCAACTCGCACGTGTACGTTGACTACATACGTGTTCCTAGTCCGGGCGTCGAAGCTCACCACACAAAAGTCAACATGTCCTCGATCCTAGTCCGGGCGTCGGCGACCCACCTTGTCGACGCAGCGTCCGGCAGATGCGCACCAGATGCACTCCTCGGCGGTGCAGTTGGCGCACGTCGTGAACGTGGAGCACGCGGCGCTGCACCCGCCCGCTACCACCGCCGCCGCCACGCTCCTGGAAACACGCTCATATTGAAGTGGCATACGAGCATACAATCCACTTGATAAGTGGCTAGTCTCTATTCCACGCTCCTGGAAACACACTCATTTTTTTTTTATTAATATGAAGTAGCAAACGAGCAAGCAGCCCACCTGATGGTAAGTGGCTACTGCCGCCCATGGACATTTGTAAGCGACCTCATATAGAACAGGGGTTCTATATGAAGTCGAGCACGGATGGTCGCCTCATATAAAAGTGAACTGGCAACCACATCCTTCCACCTCACGCGAGAACTGCTTCACGCTGGAAATAGGTGTGGCGGTGGTACTTCTTCCCCGGTCGAACTACATTGGTCAGTAGACAACAGGAGGTATAATATATGTAAAGAAATATATGATATCCTTTGATGTCAATATTGCTGTTGTATTATTGTTTGTTGGAAGATTTTAATTTGACGTACGCTGTCATTTACACCCTGTATTTATACATATACTCGTCTGCTATTTCAATCTGATAATAGATATATAGGTATGTATATATTTAAAAATTAGCGTACCTCATGTCACTTGTAGCATTCGCAGGTTTGCATTTGACAGAATCATAATCCCAATAACACATCCGTTGATTCAACTCTTCACTGCCCTGTAAAATAAATTATTTAAATTTATTTCAATATTGTAAGCTTGTCTTCTTTATATAAGTTGGGAGTAGCATATGAGCATTCAATCTACCCGATAATAAGTGGTCACTGCCGTCTATGGTCATCTATAATCAACTACACATAGGACAGGGGATCTATCTGAAGTCAATCACAGATGTGTTGCTACTCCCGAGGACTAGATGATCGCATCATATGAAAGTTAGTCGGTAACTACACCCTTCTAACGAGACGCAAGATCTACTTCACGTTAGAAATAGACGCATATTTCGACTTCGGAAATATACGTCATTCTAATTTATCGAATTATAAAATCAAAGGTAAAATCATAGAATGGTTGCGTACTTTTAATTACGACGAAACTAAAAATTTATTGTATTACACTTATTAATACGGATATGTATACACAAACACATACATTCACACACGCGCACACACAATGCACACACACACATACACACTCTCTCTCTCTCTCTCTCACACACATACACAACCACTTACATAGGTACTACTGTTTAACTATTCAATATTTAATATTAGTGTTATTTTTTTTTGTTTAACTTTGCATAAACGCGATTAGCAATCCTACATTTAAGACTGTAACTGTAGCAATAGTATTGGGAAGGAACTTTCTCCCAGGGCTCTTCGTTTCAAATGTACTCTCATTTATGGTCAATAAACATTTATTATTATTATTATTATTATCAATGGTTCATACCAATCTCGACTTATATTTAAAAACATAAATCGGTTGTGAATGATGCTCACGGGCGCATACCAAGTGAGCAGCATTTTTGTGTTATTTAGAACATATGTATATTATTATTTATGTACTTGTAAGTATGTTATTATCTGTTTGTAAAAATTTCCTAACTATTCTGCAGGTGTTAAGGATTACTGCTTTCTTTAAGTGTATGTATGTGTAAGGAGACATGTTTACTCCTGTGGATGAAAGAACCACAGGGTTTACTGTTTTTAATCCCCACATCCTCATAATTTCGTCCTTAAGTTTAGTTTAGTCATATTTAGTCAATTTATCGGAAATTGTATTTTGCAAATTATTAGTATTTGGTATTGCTACGTCAATAATTAGAGCAGTTTTATTATTTTTATCTAATATCCGGTCTGTTGTAGTGCACAGTTTTGTCTGTAAGGATAGCTCTATCGAAATACATTTTATAATTTTTTATATTTTATTTATAATATGGCATCGGTGGGTCGTTTAAAAGTTGGTGTTGGATAGCAAGTTTCTGATGAATAATGTTTACTATTTGGTCATGCCGGTGTTTATAGTCAGTTTGTACTATAGATGAGCATGCGCCGGTAATATGTTGGATGGTCTCTGGTAATTTGTTACATTTTCTGCATATATCTATTACATTATGTCGTTTAACGATATGTTTACTGTAATTACGCGTTTCTATGATCTGGTCTTGTATTGCTTGCATGAATCCCTCCGTCTCGGGAAATAGTTCGCCATGTCTTAACCAAGCATTAGACGCCCGTTTATCAATATGGGGTAGGTTTAAATCTTTAAGATGTCTCCCATGTAAAGCCTTATGTTTCCAAGTCTCAATCTTTGATTTTATGCTAATAATTTCTTGATTTTTTTGTGTTTCTTTGTTATAAAGATTAAGGGGAGTAAATTTGCGATCATTGTATGATATTAATTTATGTAAAGTGGATGTTTCTGTCTTTTTATGAAAATAATTCCTAAGAGTAGTAATCTAGTATTGTGCCAATTATGAATGTCTATAATACCTCTACCTCCTTCGGCTCTTAGCAAAGTCATCCTCTGAAAACTAGCTCTTGGGTGGTGTTTTCTATATTTAGTTAACATAGTATTAATAATGCGTTGAAATTTTAAAAGTTCAGTTTTCGTCCAGTTTATTATACCAAAAGAATAAGTAAAAATCGGGATAGTATATGTGTTTATAGATTTGACAATGTTTCTAGAATTTACTTGTGTTTTTAAAATTTAGTTGTGTTTTTAAAACTAAACTTAGTCTACGTTTAAATTCTGCTATTAGTAATGTTTTTGTGTTCTTATAATGAATGAGGTTCGACTGGTTATAACCTAGATATTTGTACCCACTGTCATCTTGTAAGGAATGGATAAGTTGACCAGATTCTAATTCATATTGGTGTTGATAAGGAAGACCAGCTACGACAGAATTTATTTTACATTTGTCAATGCCAAAATTCATACATATATCTATTGAAAAGCATTCTGTAATATAAATTAAGTTATATAGTTTTGATTCTGTTGAGGCATATAATTTCAGATCGTCCATGTATAGGAGATGGTTAAGTTTTAAATCTTGCTGGATAGGTTCTCTTTCAGCACCTGAGTATTGCAATACGTATCCTGTGTCTATAGAATTTAATTTATTTGATAGAGGGTTCAAAGCTAAGCAGAACCAGAGCGGGCTGAGTGCATCTCCTTGAAATATACCACGTTTGATTTTAATAGGTTCTGTTTCTAAGGTGTCAACATTCGTCGTTAGTCTAAGCCGTGTTGTCCACGTTGACATTGTTCTTTGTAGAAATGAAATTATTGATGGATGAATTTTATAAATTTCTAGGACTTTTAGCAACCAGGAATGTGGAACAGAATCAAAAGCTTTAGCATAGTCGATATAGATAGAGTAAAGATCGTTTTTATTTTTTGTACGTGATGTAATACAACGGAGTCTATTATAAGTTGCTCCTTACAGCCTTGACTAAATTTCCGGCAACCTTTTTGTTGTTCTGTAAGAATTTGATTTTGTTCTAAATGTGCGTATACAGAATGTGAAATGCAAGCGGTTATTATTTTGTATATTGTTTGCAGACATGTTATAGGGCGATATTTAGCTGGGTTAATTAGATAATTAGGTTCTTTTGGGAGCAAATATGTTGTACCTTGCGTAATATATGCTGGCATGGTTTTTTGATTATTTATAAACTTATTTATGTAATTATGAAGAAAACGATGTGTATATGTAAAGTTTTTGTACCAAAAATTATGAATTTGATCAGATCCCGGCGCCTTCCAATTTTTGAGGTTTTTTATAACTTCTTGAAATATTTCTTTTGTGATTGATTGAAACTGCATTAACTCAAGATGTGAATTATTATCAAATTCTTCTTTAATCCACTTAGCTTCGTTATGATGTACAGGTTTTTCCCATATACCTGACCAGAAATTAGTCAACGCATCAACTGTAGGGCTGATATTAATATTTTGGGGTATGGCGTTGCTCCTTAAAATCCGGTAAAACTGTTTTTCATTATTAGTAAACTGGTTATTTTGGGTTTTACGTAGAGTGCATGCTTTATATCTTTTAAGCCTACTTGCAGTTACTGTAACTTTCTGTTTGAGTGTATCCAAGAACTATAAGAGG
Organism: Cecropterus toxeus; assembly: GCA_018249875.1. NCBI lineage: Eukaryota > Metazoa > Arthropoda > Insecta > Lepidoptera > Hesperiidae > Cecropterus > Cecropterus toxeus. The sequence goes on along the minus strand of DWNE01005299.1, from coordinate 7,530 downwards.
TCTGTATTTATGTCTTCATGGATTGTGTGAACCTTATATTTCGATAGTATGGTATTTATATGTTTAGTTACGTTTATGCTTCTATTTCCCCTAATATATTGTGTTAGACGCCCTATGTGAGTTCTTAAATCAATTACTTTCTTTTCTAATCTAATTTGCCACTGTGGTTTTTTATGGTTATTATAGCGTTTAGAGTTTGTAGGTTGTAAAGCTAAGTTTGTTCCATTAGTTTTAGCTGCTGTCCATGCTGCACAATATATTATCGTATGAAGTGTGTTAAAATCTGTGTGTATATTTAAATACTGAGGTAAAATAATTTTATCTATATAATTCACAATATTGTAAAAGTTTCTGGACAGCTTCTGTTTTGGTATGAATGTACGTTCTGTTGGTGACGTGTTTTTGTAATAAGTTATTGCTAACTTGAATGTATCGCGTATTTTATTACAGATTTGTTCTGAAAATATATTTGTGTCTTGGTCCACGCTTACATTTATATCTGCTGTTGTTGAGAATTGATTATCGTTATTTATTATTATGACTACTTAATAGCTCACAGTTGCTAGTTATTTTTAATTCATCTTCCACTTCTTGTCTTATTATTTCAAGTCTTTCTTTCTGTAATCTATTATTATTTATTATTACTCGTCGTTGATCCGATATTCTTTGCTCAGACATATTACTTAAGTGTGGGAATGTTTTGACAAATTCTTGGTGTAATTGTTTTCTATAATCTGTTTTATTACTTTCCAGCTTGGTGATCTTATAATAGGCTCGCATAATAGTTTCATTGTGTTCTAGTGTCCATTTCATTCGTTGTCCTGGTACGCTAGTAGTATTATTTGAAATATTGGATGTTGATTGTTGCGTTGAATTTTGTTTAATTATTAAATCTGATTGGACTGCACTATAAATATTATCGATGATTTCTTGTGGTAAAAGTTTATTCCGGATAATTGCTCATCGCTGCTCACCAACACGTTGTCGGCTAACTGTCATTTCTGGAAATTGTTTTATAAATTGAGAGTGTAATGATTGAAGATACGTATTTGTTTCTGTTTCCATTTTAGTAAGATAAAGATAAGTGCGCAGAATAAATTGGTTTATTTCTTGTGTCCATCTTCTGCGTTTATTCATACTGGTGGTGGGCACAGGTAATTCAACTGCTATAGTCGTCTGTGCAACATCCTCCTGTATTAACTTGATAGTTGAAGATGTAGATGATGATGATGATGAATTTAGAGGCGAAGTTAAATATGATATTGGTGAAGAAATAGGTGATGAGAATAAAGTTGAATTAGATTTAGTAGGTGAAACTTTGTCATCTGTGATTACTTCTGCAGCGCGATTACCTGACCTCACGCTTATAATCTCCCTCATTCTACTACATCCAGCATTAGTGCCAGATGTTACACGGCTAGCTCTGGGGAGTGGCCGTAAGTTATATCTTTTTTGTGCTATAGATTTTTTCATTTTTATTCGGCCCCACTAGGGAGGCCACAGTAATAGCTAGGGAATTAAACTTTCCACCCCGGCAGAGCCCCGCTTGCCAGGGTAAGGCTAAATACTCTTCGAGGTCGCCCGGTATCGAAGAGGGACCGTTAGGAACTGAGCTCCCCCTCAGCTACGCATCCATCGGCACGGTACCTGCACACGTGGGGATTGGGGTCGGGCTATTAGCCGGCCGCCAGCAATGAATGTCGTTGGCTGCGCTGCCCAGGGTGCACCGGTCCATTTATATGGACACTCGTGGAGGTTGCCCGACAAGCACCCCTTATTATTATTATTAAGATAATTATTTCATTTATTCAAAATAATCATATAAATTTATAGATTCTGCTTGAATCTGGAGTATAATCTACGATGTGGGTCCATTACGGTTGAGTATAGCTCAACCGGAATGGTAGTACTGGGTAGTAGGGTAGGTAGGGTAGTATTGGGTTACAAGTAAGTATTTACTGAGTTTATGTACACATAAACTCAGTAAATACTTACTTGTGAAGCCAATCAGATTACACTTCCACACAATCAGCGTACAGACTTTCAAATCGCTGCAAATTCACTGACGTACGCGAATGGAAATTAATTACCATTACGACTCTATTTGCTATAGTTCCGCCTAACAATATAATTCGTGCAATTCAATTTTAACTAACCCGAAATCTACTTTCGTTCAGTTCATTTGGTGACCATCGATATGTTGACTCCATGCATTTTTCACTTCAATTTAGTAAAAACGTAAGCCTAATGAAAACAATTGGGTCTATGCTTCCAATTTACATTTTTTCGGCATTTTAATCCGAAGTTATTTGATGGCGCGAGTAAAAGCGGGAAAAAAATTCCAGGTGGTAGATATAGTTGGACCGGGGAAGTACCACCGCCACAACTACTTCTAGCGTGAAGCAGTTCGTGCGTTTCGGTGGAAGGGTGTGGTTGCCGGCTTACGTATATATGAGGCGACCGTCTTAATCCTCGGGAGTAACAATGCATCTGTGATAGACATCATATAGAACCCCTGTTCTATATGAAGTGGCTTACAAATGTCCATGGGCAGCAGTAACCACTTACCATCAGGTGGGCTGCTTGCTCGTTTGCTACTTCATATTTATAAAAAAAAAAAACATTTTTTCGGCATTTCAATCCGAAGTTATTCGATGATGCGATCTAAAGAGTAAAAATTCAAAACATTGCAGTAACATATTCCGCCGCATCCCGTATTCCGGCTCCGCGCCGCCCGAGGTTGGCGGGCAGACGTTGACAGATATGACACGTTCGCCGCCATTTCTCTCACCGAGCTGAGGGAAAAGCCTATTTCTCACTAGCGACTCAAGACAATGTCATTTTAAAAATCTCTTCATAGACCTTGCACAATGGTATCAACATTATACCCTTTTCAACTTTATATCAACAGTTTAGCGATGCGCTTTCTTTGATCTTCGTAAAAGTCTTATGTTTCCTCAATTCAACATTTTTTTTCGTTTTCACCCATTATTTCCATTGTCAGTCCAGTTGACGGTCTAAAATCAAAATTTGACATAAATAAGTTTTAATGATACCATACGATGTGTAATGGCTTTCTTATCGGCAACCCTCGGCAAAACAAAAAAATATTCGCTTATTTTTGAAGTATCTACGATATATATGTATACAGCAATTTAAATTAATTCCTTAATGTTATATCCTCCCTAAGACTCATTCTTGTTTCAACTAGAAGCGGAGCAGGAGGAGGTCAACCCAAAATAAAACCTAATATTCTTCTTTAAAATGATCACAAAGATTATGCTGTTTAATTTCGATTTTTATATCATTTATATCATTTCATTACCTAATCTTTATTACATTGATTTTATTTCAGAAAAAAATTGGATGCCTCAAAAATATTTAAACAGTAAAATTCATCAATGAAATATTTACAATTTTTTTTCACAAACTCGTACGAAGCGCCTGGCTCATTCGCCCGTGAATCACTTTCCGAGAGCGCGCTCTCTAATCGCTAGTATGAAAGAGCTGAATCAAACTACTCTCATATTGACTGTTGATTGATGAGCTCAAATCGATATTTCCTTACTCACATCTGGTAGATATGACACAGAGTGGAAAGTAACCGTTGCCCTATTTTGCATACGGGAAGTAGCGCAAAACTGAAGTGCGGTGGACTTTTAACTGTGTTGGGAGAAAGTAAAACAAACGTGGTTTGTGAATAAAAAACGTTGCGCGAGAGGAAGAGGCGGGGGGTGCTGATAGCGCGTACATGTGTCCTCAAATATTTATGAACCACTCAAATAGGATCGGTTTCTGTTCATAGCTTAGACTGAGCGCTTGTGACGAAACTGTGTAACAGGAAAATAATTTATAGTAAATAGACCCGCGTGGCGGAGCGGTCACAATACCGGTCCAATGCGCAATAGGCCCCGGGTTCGATTACCGGCCAGACAGAAATATGAATGATGAGTTTAGATTTCTGTTGTGGGTCTGGGTGTTTGTGTATTCGTTTTTGTGTGTCCATGGCACCTACAACACATGAAAAAATTCTAGTGTGGGGCTATAAGTGTAGAAAGCGTATTTATATATAATTTATGGTAAATTGTGTGCTGTAATTAAACTTTCCACTATTTAAACAACAACATGGTTTGGTAAAATGTGAAGTAAATTCTGATTCACATGTCTTTAAAACTCAACTCACTGCATCTCTCATTGAGAGTTGGCCAATTATTTGCAAGGCTATAATTTTAGGTCTATATGTCTGGTGATAAGTTAAAATTGTATTTTTTTTGTGTTTTGTTTTGTTACAGTTTCATATGTACTGTTGTGTATAATATATATTCTTCGTGAATAAATATTATTTCTTTCTCTCTTTCTTTCTATTATGCAATATTCAAATTAATAATCTTCTATTAAAGTAACAAAGTCTCGTTATTTATTCTCCCAAGTTATATTTTGAATCAAATAACCGGTGATTCTATTTCAAACAAACGTCAATTAAGTTTAAATAAGTTGATTAAGCGTACTTAATTTAGTTGAAGATTAGTTTAGTCACAAGCATTTTCATTAATTTCATAGTTAGAAGTCAATCAAAGTTTTACCAAGTTGGGTCGCAGACTCTCTGTCTATCCAAAGTAAATTCCGCGATGCGGTGTTTCGACGCGCTATTTGTATTGGCTTAGATGATGAATGTTTTAGATCCACTACCGCCGCGGCTGCTGACGGGACGACTTCGCACTCCTCGCTGATGGAACTTAACCGAGTGACGGTGATGATAATCTAGGGGTGTTCAGACCCTAGTAGGTGTACTAGGCATGCTGGTTAACCTGATTATTATCATAATAGCATATCACATGAGGTTTTTTTTATAAATATGAAGTAGCAAACGAGCAAGCAGCCCACCTGATGGTAAGTGGTTACTACCGCCCATGAACATATGTAAACAACTTCATAAAGAACAGGGGTTCTATCTGAATGCGACCACAGCCTCTCGCGAGGTCTGAGGTGGTCACCTCATATAAATGTGAGCCGGCAACCACTCCCTTCCACCGAAACGCAAAAACTGTTTTACGCTAGAAATAGGTGTGGCGATGGCACTTCCCTGGTCGTACTACGTTGGTTCTACCACCTGGCGAAGTTGGTAAAACTGTGGGTCAACAACGGAAAACCCACTGCGTATTTTTCCTTAAAAACAACAATGTTGTACGCTACTATGTTCTGACCTGAGGTTTGTGTTAAAAAGGCTTACTTTTCCGAGACGTTCCAATTTAGTCCTCTGGGGTTGCATTTGTGTCTAACGTCAAGTGAGACGTTTATCTTTTCTGGGGTTGATAACAGGTGTCCATGAGCGGCATTGGCTACGCACCATCAGATGGACTGCATGCTCGTTTGCTACTTCCGAAATAAAAAATGTAACGTGGATATTTAGAAATACTTAATGATGCAACGGCTACTAATGATATATGCGGTATTTTATTTTCTTTTTACCGATATTTCCATCCGGTTACGTAGATCGTGGTCACCACGAAGTACGGCGATATATATTAAGATGTATAAATTTCGAGGTAAGTCTAAAATTGAATATTTTGAAATAGAGTAGCAAATACGAAATGCATTATAATTAGTCTATTACTTCGTGATCGAAAATTCATTTTATCTGAGCGTAAAGAATATCTAAGATAGACAAAATTTAAATTACAGGCTCATCTTTTAACTCCAGGTTAAGTGTATATACATATTCGTGTATCGCTTTTTTCCGTGCCCCCGAGGTCGGGCATTATTTTGCGGTGACACATTTTATTAAGGCCTTAATGTGACGTCACGGAGAAAGATGGATGGCAGATAATAAAGGAGGCTGGAGACAGCAGTGGAGAGGTGACGGGAGATGGCCTATTAAGAGCTTTTATTTACACCGTAAATGTGCGATTTATCTAAAGTTAATATAATGCGAAAGTTTATCATCGCCTTCATAATATATTTAGACGATATACACTTTTGTTTGAAATTAATTCTAGAATCTGCGCGTCCTGTGAAAACTGGTAAATTTCTATTTGTCTTCCTGTTACACCTCGTAATTACGAAAATAGTAGTAACTATACCAAAAATCTATTTCTTTTTATAAATATGAAGTAGCAAACGATCAAGCAGCCCACCTGATGGTAAGTGGTTGCTGCCGCCCATGGACATTTGTAAGCAACTTCATATAGAACAGGGGTGCTATGTGAAGTCTATCACAGATGCGTTGCTGCTCCCGAGGAGTGAGATGGTTGCCTCATATAAAAGCGAGCGGCAACCGCACCCTTCCACCTCCCGCAAGAACTGCTTCAAGCGAGAAATAGGTGTGGCGGTGGTACTTCCCCGGTCGAACTACATAGGTTCTACCACCTGGTAAATACTTGTTACTCCAAAGGAAGTTAATGTTTCTTGAGCGTATGTATATACTCGTATGTCCATTTCTTAGACACGCTCTACAGATCAAACGGCTTGACGGTCTTCAACATATGAGGTGTCCGTGGATTCGTCTTATTTGTGGAAGTGACATAAGCAATATAAATTTTAAGTATCAGGCTTGCAAATAAAAAAAGAAATGAACTTTTCTATAATAGTGTTTTTTGTTATACAGTCAATTACTCTACACTGAAGCTTACGCATTATTACTGATAATTATATGTAATTTTAAGTATCTGAAAGGGTGCATTAACAAGTTTGTATCAACTATCATTTTCACATTAATAATTGGAAGCGAGCAAAATCCGCGAACGGGTTATAATTATCTTTCAGGATATGTTTCACGTCAAGGATTATAAGTATCGGAGGGCAGCGAAGGGAAATTCGTAGCAATCAAACGTTACCATGGCAACGAGCGCGGAGATCATTACGCAACGAGATTGTAATCTGTCGGAAACCGTTAAATTATAATGATGTCAGTCGCGGCTGAGCCTGCGATCTCGCGGGATATTATATTCCTGTATCTTTTATATATACAAATCCATACAGGGATATCTTAAATACGTACATGAATGTCGCGTCGTCTTCTATTTCAAATGTAACTATACCATTCATCAATATAGGTGATCTATACTATCTATACTAATATTATAAAGCAGTAGAGTTTGTTTGATTAAACGTTACCCAAAAATCAGGTAAACGGTGAAAGTTACCCAAAATTATGTAGGTAGGTACTACGAAATTGTTCCTCTTTAAAAGTCTCTTATAAACGCGGGAGAAACTGCGTGGCACGATTATTTATATATAAAAAAAATTAAAAACAAGATTTATGTTGTGTACTTTTTTACTTTAATTATTTGGTTCGTCATTTTAGTGCGTCTGCCATAAAGGATTTGGAATGAAATCATTAAGCTATTTATTAATTACGCAAAATTTCAGTTCAATCGGTCGGGGTTTCGACTTTTACATAGGTACTAACGAACTAACAAGGTAAGCTTGTAATGAAATGAAATGAAATCTTTATTTTTGTATAGGCCTACGGGGGCACTTACAAATGGTCATTTACAGTATTTTTTCTTACACTACCACCGGATCGGAAAA
>DWNE01005298.1:0-14140 GCA_018249875.1 Cecropterus toxeus | reverse complement strand
TTGTGTGTCCATGGCACCCACGACACAGGAGAAAATCCTAGTGTGGGGCTATGAGTGTAGAAAGCGTCTTTTCTTTTTTTATTGTATTTGTATGATAATTTTAATGCAAAATACGATAATTTTACGACTATCGTACGATAATTGCCTGGCTACAGGTTGGGAACTGCCCATCTCAACTAATAATAATCAAAATAATTACTACACATAATATACCTGCACGTTCCAAAGTTTGCCTCTGGCAGCATTCGTCTTCAGACATTTTCCAATCCAAGTCAAAAGACGATTTCTCATGTGGGGCCCTGCTTTGAGTAGGGTTAGGAATATTTTGTGCAAATTGTTCGTGAGGTGGGACGACGCATTCCAAATCGAAGATTCTATCATTGATGTTGCTGACTGGAATATTTATAGAAGATATATGAATTTTAACATAAGAATGGGGATCGATTGATATTTTATGCACTCAAGCAAAAAGGAAAACTCATAAAATATTCACAAATAACGTTCACTATTGATCCATTACAGTCAGAATGTATAATGAGACTTCTTAAGGTCATTGTCAACCAAGTATGAAATACTTATTATATTATAACTGCTGCAAATCAAAGAAAAAATCGGCGATCATTTTGTTTCGTCAATAAGTTTGCGATACAAAAATATCATGTTGACGATGTTTTTTTTTCGAAAACGGGGGTTTTTGAGCGACGGAGAAATAAAGCAATAGATAGATGCATCGTTAAAAACATTTAAAAAAATCCCAACTGCTTAAAACGAAATTTTTGTTCATAATATTATGTATTTTTAATTTGACGCTCATATGAGTTTTTGTCAAAATAGTCATATAAAACAATTATAATATATATATTTTTAGATTGGCTATTTACTAGCTTTCATTTGATACCCATATTGTCGTAATAGTAAAAAAAATCGCCCCCCGCCCTTTTTCCCCTATTTCCAGACGCCATTTTCAAAAATTATATAGCCTAACTCTCTGCAAACAGAGATGATTCTAATGATATGTCATATGACACAATGCGTCATGCCGTTTGGGCTGTAGCGCGTGCCAAAGAAATGAACATAAATACAAACAAACATACATACATACCTACGCTCGAAAATCATTAACCTCCTTCTACAGTCGGTTAATAAAAGATCTCTGATACAAAGAAGTTGGCCCTTCTTGAAAAGTACATTAACAATTTTAAAAATAAGTAACAAATATACCTGGTCCATAGGATTATCAAAGAATTCATGCATGGACTGTGGAGTACGAGGGAGCACCGATAAGCTGAGTAGGGCGCCTATTACTGAATCTTGGTACAGTCTCCCGTTATTCTCAAGCTTTGGTTCACATGCCTCCATTAGTATTGGAGCCAAATTTGGATTACCTATGAAAGACATACAGATGTTAACACTAAATTAGGTTTTTCAGAGATTCATATTTATCATTCTCTGGCTTAGTACACAATGAATTCATGGAAATGCAAACAAAGAGACTTTTTCAATTTATTACTGTCTATAAAAATATTATTATTTTAATTACTAAATTACAAGTAAGTTGCTTCTTAGATTGAACAATAACATAACACAAAATCTTTTAAGTTAACAGGAGAAAAAGGTAATAATTAACAAAATATATAATATCTTTTTAATTAATGAATTAAAATTAATAAAAATATATTAAAAGACCTTCAACTTCGGTTTAGTTAGAGCATTAGGTGATTAAAATTAGGCGTTTTATGGAAATCTGTATATTTAATTTCAAATTCATGAACTTAGAATTGTGCAGTTATTCATGTAAAGCAGCAATATGTGTTATGTACACCATAATCAGTGCCACGTATCACCTATAATTCCAATACTATAAAATTTAATATTTTTTAAACATCACAAAGGTTTTAATCAATCCTATGTAGGTCTGATGGAGTATTTCCTATAGAAAACATTTTATTTTCTCCAGAACATACTATTATAGTATTATACTATATTACACACTTACTTGCGAACACTTGTATTGATGGCAAAATGTAAATGGGCAGATTGATTAAATTGGATTTATTGACGTGTGCATGAATCCTTCTTAAAACAGGCAGCATTGTCTCTTTCAACTGATTTTGACAATCTTCAGAGCCTGAAAGTATAATTACTTACATAGGAACCATTTATAGTAGGTAGAACATTTTGTTGATTGTTATCAGATGTAACAATGCCACCTCTATTTCTGGCTAATAACAACAATGTTAAGGCTGTATTCTGTTTTGAAGTTTGATGTAAGGTAGAGGTAGATACAACTTTGGTTATTCATAAATATATGAGGCATACAACGATAGTCCTTTTCTTTACCAGGTATTAGAACCAATGTAGTTCGACCAGGGAAGTACCACCAACACACTTATTTCTATCATGCATTTCTTGCGTTTTAGTGGAAGGGTGTGGTTGCCGGCTCACTTATATAGAGGCGATCTTAGTCCTCGGGAGTAGCAACACAAATGTGACAGACTTCAGATACAATCCCTGTCCTATATGAAGTTGCTTACAGATGTCCATGGGTGTCAGAAACCACTGACCATCAGGTGATAGTGCATACTCATTTGCAACTTCATTATTATAAATAAAAGTCCTTAGGGATGATAGAAAAGCATCTATTTTTAGATACTTTGAGTTTTGGTTTTTTAGGGTTCCATGCCCAAAGGGTAAAACCTGGACCCTATTACTAATACTAGCTAATACAGCTTGGTGACAGACAGCTTGGTGACTGACAGGGGTCAGTCTGTATGTCACCAGGCTGTATCTCATGAACCATGACAGCTAGACAGAAATATAAGCAAATTATGTATATCTGTTGCCACTATAACAACATATACTAAAAACAGAATTAACTAAATATTTAAGGGGTGATTCAGTACAAAATAATGTGATTGCCATTTTTTTATAGATAATGGCCGGGAACCCTTCATGCCCGAGTCTGACTTGCACTTGACGAGTTTTCGAATTTAATTAGCACATTACATGATAGTGATTTATCATTTATTAGTAAAACATTGTGGGTGACACTTTTCCTCCCTATGTCCTATTGTTATCTTTGTATGGTGTATACTGTAAGGTGGAATGCAAGTGCTCACAAACTTGAATTTAATAAAAAATAACTAGACTAATGGCTTTTGGCATTTGTTTACTGAAGCATTTGGGCAGTTCATTGTCTGATTCAACTAATTAAGCAAGTCATCTGCGACTAGTATATTGGCAAGGACAAAGCAGTTCAGTATGATTTTCTCATTATTTCAATACATATGTATAATAGAAAATTGAGGAAACATGCAGTTTCTGCATCTTTTCCTTATGGGTAAATTTCAACAAAAGGTAGTACAAAATATAATTCTATAAATATTTTAAGAAATAATACTCACCTTCGGAAACAAACGCCTTCACTAAATCTAAGAAGAATGTATGACTCTGGGGATCAACATGTTGCAGAAGTTCCACCAGTTGTACCGAGAAATCCTGATTCTCAAACAACGCCGGTTGTTTCAGCGCTGTCACTGCATTCCGGAATATCAACTCCTTCATCTTGTCTAACGCATTCTTCACGGTGTTGCTGTTGTACTGGTCATAGCTCTGGATGTTCTGCATGGAGCTGAAGAGGTAGGGAAACACTTGCTTCTGGATCACATGTTCCTTGTACGCTTTTACTGTTCTGGGTATTATGTTCTTCTCGGTGTCACTCAGAAGCAGTCTCTCAAAGAGGGCCTGCTCTAAAGCCTCCAGGTCAATGTGCAGTCGCGGGTTCATGGCCTGAGCCAGTTCCTCCAGGAAAATAAGCTGCCTATCCGAATGTTCCCCAACGGCGTTCGGGTTAATAGTGAAATGGAAAACATTCTCCACAATACCATTGATGGTTCTGATTTCTTCATTTACCGCTGCGGTTTTGATGTTCATCTGCAGCTGACCAGAGCCGTACTCCGAGTCCTGTGAGGTACCCACTCCCGGTACTCCTATCAGACCAGCGAATGGATTGTTCAATTCAGACATAATGAAAAGATACTGATTTCTCACACAAAACAATAATAAAACAATCAAGCTCGGGTATTCAGAGTAAATTCACATTCTATACGAGGTTTTATTTTATTCTACTTTTAGAATAATCCTGCTCATTCCACCAGCTCCATAAATTTCAAAAATACAATTAAAATTGATTAGCATTCACCTATGCTGACTATCGTTATCACAAATGACATGCAATATTGATAAAAAAAGTAGTTGACTTGACAGTGACTCTGACATTTATTTTTGTCATATTTACCATCACAAATCACAGATTATTTACTAAAATATTGATGTGAAAACTAATATTATTTTGAATTCTCAGAATAAACTTTTAAAATTATTGATTGCTTTAAACTCGTAAAAATATCAAACTATTAATATTTTCTTGGTGTACATTATTTTTATTGTTGTAAACCATAAATTAATCATAAATGTTTGAGTCTATGGTTTATAGTCATATTCATTCCTTTTAAGCAATATGTCCTTGTTTTAAAATATGTGCATCTAAAATATTTCTTAATTATTTTATTACGTAGTACATATTTATATATTTATGTTATTGGAATTGATATTAAATAAAGATTAATGAAATTACCGGATCCTAACTGTTTGGAAACGCGTCGCTACATAAGCGCCACCATTATAATCAGTGATCAGAAGTGAAACTAATAATCTACGATCCAAATAACTTTGCTTTGTTCTGTTGCTGCAGTCGTCGTCCGAATCCGAAATCAATATTGCGTATTCGAATTTGTTACGTCGTCTTTATGCAGCAATGCTATGAAAGAATTCCATTTTACATGGCGTATAGTAGTCGCACATAGTGAATCGTTCATTTAAATGTAAGATGGTAAAATATATTATTTTCTTGCTAGGCCATTATAATGAATGCGTGACCCCCATATTTTGTACATAAAGTGCTTGATCAGCTAAAGAAATAATTTTCCACACATGTGCAGTATTCTACACAAATTTAAATCTATATTCATCCTTATTGCGTTACAAATTTATCAGTAGATATAACTTTGGTTATTCATAAATGTAATGGTGATCGTTTTATATTTATTTTTGACATAGGTCAAAATGGCGGATGTAAGATTTGCTAAATGCTCAAGCTAGATGTTTAGTTTTGACCATTTAGAATATATTTTATTTTAAATTGCATGAACATTTAAGCATTTATCTTTACACATCAGATTTAATACATTACAAATTGGGTAATTTTCGATGATAATAGGTATGTACTTTCTATTCAAAAAGCTATTTTTTGGTAATTTGGTGTCGGTCGGCAATAAGTATATCGATTATAACTAAAGCTTGTATTAAAAATATTACAAATTCTCTAACATTTATTTTATCTATAATGATTAGAGTCATTATCTAAATATGTATTATGCTCCCAAAATAAAATGGTACTTAGGTGTTAGACAAGTGAGTCACTATACGCCAGTACCTATAAAAAGTAGCATTGTGTTTGTGTGAGTGAGCGTCGTACTCTTCGTGACCTCGAAAAAGGAAGGACATAGCTATATCTTGCCGTTCTAGAAGGCTGACGTCATTCAATCAATTCGTGGCGAGAGCGCAGCGCGCAGCAAGACAGACATTGTGAAATGTGAACGGCCGCCCACTGCTTGTATTACCTGACCGTATCTACTAATTTATTTGAAAGTAGTGGCTATGAACAGTTACTGTACTGACTTCTGCCATACATGTTGAATTTATAACTGCGCAACACTTATTACTAGTGATATTTGGAGAATCATTCTCAATGCTAATTGTTTCGACGAATATTAGGTATAGTATATAAGAAAAATGGTGTCCATTGCGACACGGATCAATTATTTAACATAATTGTTGTATTTATTCTAATTATTTAGATTGCTAACTTTCACTCAAATGTATAATTTGAAACGTTAAAGAAAAATAGGACGTCAGTCTTCAGTTCTGTTGATTATATCATTGCATTCGTGATTCAAAGTACATTTTATTTTGTGTCTGATACAGCTTGAAGGGAGTGGTTTTAAATTGTGGCTATTTCTTATTTGCAGGCTAAATGCATTTATTTTCACTAGTTAGGAATGTAGTTTATCAACCCATTTCCTGCATTTGTAACTATCATGTGTTTTTGAGGTCTTTTTAAATAAGTTGGGTTATACATAAACATGGCGGTTTTGCGACGTTGCCAAGTTCACTTTGTGACGTACGTATCTATCTCCTGATGAGTCTACACAATGAAATAATAAGATTACAAACGTGATTTACAATGTTACATTAAAAATATGTTCAAATAACAAATATTCAAAATATTTTAGGTATTGTAATTACAACAATATTTCTGCTAGGTATTTTGCAAAAATTCAATCGGTCGGTGAAAAATTTTTGAACTTCGTATTTTTACTAAAGACGTAGCGTTATACATTGTTACATTGTTTTTTACAAATATAAAGACTACTTGATAAACTTGAGCTTATTTATCATTTACATTACTTGTATTGTTGAGCGATTCGTTGTTCAACTTTAGGTACATATTCGGTTCATATTGAAGTGTCTAAGTTTACTATTATTTACTTAACGTTTTTATTTTCTTTGTATTAGGATACGGGGTGGATTTCGATACTAAAATATATACATATTTATTTTTTTATAAAAGCTTTCACAAATTTTAACATATTGTTTAGGTAGTAGAACCAGCTTTATTACACGAATGCTAGGCCACTGCAGAGAACTGGAATTGTAAGGCTAATGAAGAATATTATATAGTAAATAGTTACATTACAAATTAAATAATATAAATATAATCCGAATTTAAAATTTAAGTTGAAAATTAAGTTAAACGAATCAAGTTTGTGTAACAACGCACATTTTACGGTATATATTTATGTTATTGAGACTTTATTATAGATATTATAACAAATTTCTTATTGTGAAAACTAGTTTATTAATAGTCTCGATTTCTCAATTTCAGTGAGACTTTCAAGATGGCTGACCCTACTACGAATACGGAAGATCTGGAGGACGGAGAAATCGAGAGTGAAGGTGAAGAAACTCTTGATGTTCCAAATGAAGACAAAAAAGAGGAAGCAACAGCTGCTGAGGATAAAATATCCCCGGAAAATTGTGAAGCGGAAGGTTTCTACTATTCAAAATCAGGTAAGAAAAAGAAGATTAAATCAAAATCTCACAAAGGAGACCAAAAGTCAAAAGATAAAAGCAAGAAAAGTCGTAAGCATTTAAGTCCTATGGAGGACGATTTTGCTGGTAACATTGAAAAGGCGATTCGAAAAGCTATGAATAAGAATGATGATGGTGAATCTCAGATAGAAGATGAGGTAGAAGATCGTAGAAAGCATAAGAAGAGAAAAAAATATGATAGTAAAGATGGGCCAAGCAAGAAGCGTAAAAAACAAGAATTTTCGGATGATATGGATGAAAATGAAATGATGTGCGTAAGAGGAGCTTCGCCTGTTCATAGACAATCGCCTGACGGTACATATGCTGAAGATGACAGAGATTCGTATGCTTCTGACAGTAGCCATGATTCTAGAGGTAACCAGCATCATCGTCGACGACCGCCTCAGCGCGAACGCAACAAAAATAAAAATGACAGGCGAAGAGGAGCACATCCTAAACAAGATCTCGACGGTATCTGTTTATTTTACATGCAAGGTAAATGTCATAAGGGCGACGATTGTGTTTATTCTCATGATTGGGATCCACCTAGAAAAATGGAGCTCTGCAAATTTTATTTAATGGATTGTTGCGCGAAAAGAGATAAATGTTTGTATATGCATGCAGACTTTCCATGTAAATATTATCATACTGGGCTTCCTTGTATTTATAAAGACGATTGTAAGTTTGCGCATGGTAAACCCCTCAACGAAGGTCTTAAAAATATACTTTTAAAACATATTGAATCTGCTCCGAAAGAGATATTAGGCGATTTTCCAAGATTAAATAGAGAAGGCGCATTAAAAATGATCCAAACCACACAGCTGAAATTGATACAACAATATTCCGAAAGCATTGACAATCCGAATCGTAATATACCGTCACTTTTTGAGCTAAATATTCCAAATCCTCAAAATAATCCAGATAATTTTCAAATGAATCCTTTTAATAACGACAGACAGAACAAAGTTTCACCTAAAATACGTCAGTCAAGATGGCAAAATGACCATTCAAATCAGAATTATAATAATAGCATGTCTCCTAATAATAACACAAATAACAAAAATGTCTTGAGTATCAAGAATTTAACCGGTGTTTTGACTCCACGACAAATTTCTGATCTTACAAAAATGGGTATCGAAAATTTAGATCAGCTGGGACAGTTAACAGTATTGCAGTTGAATAGTATTGGCATATCCTTAAAACAAATAACTGACATACAACTTAATACAATGAGCATACAAAAATTAGGTTTAATAAATAACGTCGAACAACAATCGCAACAATTTGTTCCGCCAACCGGTACGATGGACTTAGACTTACGAGTTCCACCTATAGTGCCAGTTACTAATAGCATGTCAGTTTCATCAGAATTATCTGGACAAGATATTGACATGCGATTTCAGCCAGTAGTCCCATCCAATGTGAACGATGACGCTAATATGAGCAACACCCTTGTAAAAGACACTATTTCCAGCAGTAAAGATATGATAGATATAGATCAATATACAAAAGATGCGTTAAAATTTGCATCTAAAGATAAGGAAAACATTGATATATCAAACGAGCATTTTGAAAATGAAAATCTAATTATTACAAATGAGTCAAAAGACGTAGATCATAGAGTTCTTACATATGCTGATGATGATCAAAGGCCACTAAATCCTAGTGTTGGTGAAAGAAAGATTCATAGTGAAGGTGATACGGATATAAGGTTTTTACAACCAGAGCCACTTTTTAAAAATTCGGATAAAAGAAACCGAAGGTCTACTACAGATGACGAGGATAATAATTTATTAATTGACGAAAAATGGTATTCAAGCGATGAAGAAAAAGGAATCAAAAAGAAGTCTCCTGCGTCGTCACCGCAACCTACTTTAATGTCGCCACCCCAAGTATCGACGTCACAGGCAATAGAACCGTCTACTGTTTTAAGTAGATTAGGTGATCTTTCTAAGATAGATATTAGTGAAGAGGTAACGAAGTTATTAAATACAATGAAAAATAATTTGCATGAAAATAAGCCCAGTAACTCAGAAGTGATTGAAAGCAATAAACTGAGAGATCCTCGATCGAGGAGGTCACCAGATAAAATCATCGATACTAGTATTAAGCCAATAAAAAAGCCACCACGAGTTTCAATTTACGATTGTGTCGACGGGGAACCTACAGATGGACGCCGTAGAACAGATGTTGATTTACGTCAAACTGATTATAAAATTCCAGCGTTTGGAGACACAGATCTTAGACAGAGTAGTAGCGGAGATATTGATTTTCGTTTAGGATTACCGTTTAAACCCATAGCGAACTATACACCGGCTTCCGAAATTAATGGTTCAATTAATAGTCATCCGCCTATAGCCTATAAACTTGTACCTATCCATATACCGCGACCAGACTATACAGATATTAGAAACAGCACTGCAAAATCACAAGCTTTGATAGACCCAAGACTAAGGAAAGTATTTCGTTTATCGGTAGAGGAAACTAACAGCGATAGCGAAAAACAAACCAAAGTTGTCTCCACAGCCCCTCGAGTTGATCCTCGAAGAAAACCCAAGGACACTATTGACAGTCTTAATCAGGAACAAAAATTAAATTCAGTGGATATACAAACAGTTCTGCAAAATTCCAACTGGTATAAGGAATTAAGCTCTACTCAAAAAATATTCGTAAACCAACATCTAGCTCCAGTAACGCAAATGATTAAGCAACATCAACAAGATAAAACGTTAGGCAAGAAATTTGATTTGACATCTATACAAAGTAATTCAGTTTTGTGTAACATATTTTCAAATTTAGGTATTACTGTAGGTGAAAATGGTGAGTATACGTACATGCCTAAGCCAAAGGAGGCCTTATTAAAGACTCCAATTAATTTTAATCAGAACAGTAATCCTTTTGGCAATATGGGTGGTCCTCCTGGCTCAATGGAAGGTAATATAAATATGATGAATATGCCTTCAATGGGCATGGGAGCTATGAATAATATGAACGTCGGTCATATGCATGGTTTCAATCAGCCCTTGCCGGATCCTAGAGGCGGGCCGGCGCCGGGATTACTTGGTATTGCTCCCAACATCCCACATAATTTTAATAATAAGTTTGGTGGTCCGAACAATTTCGGTAACATGGGATTTAATGTACCACCGCCGAGTAGTGATTTCAATTATATGGACGGAGAACAAAACTTCCAACGCTTTTCAAATAGAGGTGGTCCTCGAGGGCGTGGCAACGACCGTTGGAATCGGGGCGGCTCAGGAAGAGGACATAGAGATAGAAAGAACTTTAGTGATAGGAGTAACTGGAAAAATGATAGACATTAGCTTGTGTATATTTTGAATTAGGTTAAAAGCATAAGTTATGTTATTGTTAAAACTCGTAAGCCCTTCCACATGACACAAAATGTGATCAATGTGATAATTATAAATAACGACAGACTTTCTTAATGACAGTTCTTTTACATTTTATATTATTCTAATGTAGGAAAATAAGAAATTGCTTTACATGTACAAGTTTTAGTGTAAATATTTTAAACTGTAAATTTATTATTGATAGTTTCATACATAATCTATCGTATTGTAGTAAATTATGTTTAATTAAAATATCAAATGAATTAAGTTCATTTTAAAAGTACTCATTATACGGGCCAAATGTTTTAAGACTGAGTGCAAGTTTATGATTGAGTTTTTACGCATATTTGTACTAGCATTCATAATTTATGTTGTAAACTATGAGCCACGCAAATAACAATTTATAAGTAGTATCTAGTCACTAAATGTGATAAAGCAAGGAAGAATTTAGATAAAAATGAAATCCTCAAAATTTTAATGGAAGTAGGAAGGAAGTGATAAAGTGCCCCTTTATTATTTCTTAAATAAAATATATACCTAAATATCCATAATTAACTTGTTATTTATTAAATTACTGGATACAATGAATAAGTCATTGTTTGTGTGGCACTGCGGTTTAGACATTAATAATGATTATGGTGATTCAACAATCATCATTTAAAACTATTTAGAGATTGTTGAGCATATCTCAAAAAATAAGCAATAATTATCAATATCGTATAGGGATTCTTTTAAAAATGTTATGACAGTGAATCATTTTGTCCAGTAAATATCTACCTACATATTATACAAAGCAATATGATAAATAATTCATATAATTTGATTAAGTTGTTTCTTAGTTTTTTGTGATAAGAAAAGATAAAGAATACTGGACTGTAATTACTTTAAAATAAATTATGTTTATACAAAACATTGATTTCGAAGCTTTTATTATATGAAGTTTTAATATCCCTTGTTTCTATGTTGATTCCTTACAGTGCATATAAGATTCCCATATCTTGTAAATGGATATGATATAATGCTGGAAGAAATTGGAAAATGAATGAATTCATGAATGTTTTTCAGTATATTGATTTATTATAGAAGCAGTAAAATACAAAAGGTAAGTTGTACAACGTTCATCGAAGATACACAGTGACAGATAAAACCTTTTTAACCTTCTTTGTTTAATACTTGTAATATCGACGCAATGTAATTGGAGAAATCAATTTTTAGTTTATTACTCCCGGATTTCAAGTTCACAGCGACTTGAGATACTTTCGAGAAAGTGGACGCTGAAACAATAATAAATGTCTATTAAAATTTCGCTTTGCAAGTTATTCCTTAATGATATTACACGTATTTAAAATTATAATACATTATTAATATAAAAATATTTTACTATAAACATCGATACATAATTGTTAATAAAAACCAAAGTAGGTACATACATAAATTTAACGAATCTATATCCTCTTGATCATCAACAGTATTGTAGAAAAGGACGCATTGTTTCGGAGATAATTTGGTTTGAGACACGAAGTAATTATATAAAAGTTCTAATTCTCTTGATGCATTATGCATGTTATTTGGAGAACACATCAGTATTACACCCTGGACTCCAAGACGAAGAGATGGCCAGCAGGATTCAAATCTAAAATTAGAATTGAAATTTTATTCAAATGAAAAAAGACGGTTATTGACCTACTTTATTCATCTTTGATAAATGCATATTATTATTCGCACCAATTTGAATAGTTCAAAAAATCACTACAGGTGGCGCTGCACGGACTATAATTATATTTATATTTCCTCCCTAAAATTAAGCTGCCTACATACATTCGATAAAGAATATTGTATGGGTCTTAAGTCCTCAATTAGTCTTGTTGTTAAGCTGAAAATATAGATTTTATGGAAAATACAATACACGAGCATTATATCTAAGATCTTTCGACTTTCGATTTCTAATTTATTCACCTGCAACAATTTTTTAAAATTGACGCTTTGTCACTGATTTATATAAATTACATAATTTATTAGGTTTCTATTAAATTTTTATAGGTGAAGACTAAAATAAATAGCTATTTTTGTAGGAATTAGAAAATGTATAAAGAATTGCGTTAGAAAATTGAACACAACGTTGTGAGATGTACAAGTACTAACTTAATGCCCTTAACAGATATTGATTAAGATGCTACATAGATTATAAATAATCTAGCTGCGTTAATAATATCTGTGCCCGGCATTTAATACCAAAATTATCTTTAAATTAAATAGAATGGTTAACTTTAATCTACAAAAACTTTTCAAAGCCAAGATTACACGCAACACACGACCTTGGTTATATTTCTTTACTTTTAGCTTTCTCCTGCCTCGTTTTTTTCTAGCTTTTGACTAGTTGTTTTCGACCTTTGTTTAAATCCACTATATCGATTATATAACAATTTAAACTTATTAAACTTATTATAAATGAATTACTCGTTTAATAATGTTGGTACGTACTTGTGGTCGCCGCTGCAGTCCCATAATTCAATATCGATTTTACTCGTTTTTCCGTCTATAATTAAGTTAGAAAGCTCAAACTCCACTATTCTTACACCTTGTGTAGGTCTGGGAGGGCTAGCTTCTTCAATATTCATGCATTCGGATATAAAATTAGCTACCAATGTTTTCCCACTCTGAAATTACGAATTGTATTTATTAATTTCTGCAATTCTGTAAGAAATGGCTGACGGCAGATTTACACTAGCAAAGAAAGAGTTCTACCACCTTTATTATCTAAAGATAATTTCACTTTTCATCTACACACATATGCACAATTGCCTTAAAAAGTTGAAGGCGTTATCGTTATTTAGCGTCAAGTAGTAATTTCTCAGTAAAACAAACTGCTCATTTACTCACTTCTGACGGTCCAATCATAACGATTTTCAATTTCTTGAGGATCATTTTTCTTCAGGTATGTATTGATGGGTATATTATGTAGCTACTTAACGTTCGTTTTTTATTTATTGATTCGCCACTAAACACACAATATTGATAATACTTATAACTTATTGTATAACAGTAAAAGTTATTACATTTAAGTTATAAACAACAAATAATTATCCTTTTACCGTTTGCTTGTATATTATCGTTTGTATACAAGTGCATCACCTAGGCAACCATTAATATGTCTTACTATCTACTATGTAGATTAAGATCCACCTAAAGATTGAAAACATGTGCATTTTATAACCGACTTCAAAAAAAAGGAGGTTCTCAGTATGACCTGTGTTATTGTCAGTTTATTTTACTTGTTTTACTTTTGAGTCCTAGACAAACCCACATGTAGAGCAGAGGTTTGAAAATGATTTCGTCTATGGTCCACTTTTAGACTAGAAAAATATACAGCCGATAAAAAATATAAAGAAATCTCATCACAGAGAGGCGAAAAGAAATGTTTATATGAATGAATTGCTTTTGAAAGAAAGCTCTTTACTTTCCAAGGTAGATGTCCAGCGTCCGCAAGAGGGCGTGTGTCGACTAGTTTGCCAAAGATTTAGTGGGGCTGTCCATTAATCACGTGAGGCTCGAAAGAGGCGGGCGAGGGGGCCCATAAA
>DWNE01005297.1:0-14142 GCA_018249875.1 Cecropterus toxeus | reverse complement strand
ACTAAAAGGGGGCTCCCGGGGTTGCGAGTGGTAAGAGTGGAAGCGCGCGCCTCCCAGCCAACCGACCCCAGGAAGGATGACGGCATGTGTGTCGCATGCCGCCGTAAGCACCTGAAGGCACGTCGAGCGTAAATGCTCACCGGGAAAGAGCCCCAAAGGGTCATTGCGCTTGGAGGACTCCAGTTGTGTTCCGTTGGAGATCCCGGAATCCTCCACACAGCGCTGAGGACGGCCACTAGGAGGGTTTTAGTGCGGTAAAAATCCCACATTACCCGGGGTTGCTCCCACGGCGTCGAGCACCTTTTGAAGGTTTCCCCCTCGTGATAAAAAACAGGACCGCTTGTTGAAACAGACAGAGATCGGTGCACCAAGACGCATCCAAATCAAACGTGTTCTCCTTCTAAAGTTATATTTTGGATGTATTTTTATGTATGTAATAATATAATCATATTGTTTAGTACCTTATTTAGCAGACACGAAAATTGACAGCAGTTTATGGATAGGAAAGATATAAACGCGTCCATAAAACCACATACCAAATCTTTTGGGTGGAAATGGCGTAAGGGATATGTAAATTGCTTTTATGCTTAATTTTTTTGTTACCCTGTGTCGATTAAAACCATAAACGGTACTACTACTAGTACGGTAGATAATGTTTCGGTGTGCCCTGTTCGTGGCGTAATTTACTGTATTGACAGATACAGATAAACTAAACAACGCTGCAATCTGAAATCAAATATAAATGACCGACAATTTGTCCGACCACCCGATAAATTGGTTGAATACTGAATCCACACTATAAAATTGACTTTGTTACTGCGTTAATACGTTACTGCCATTCATCATTCTTTGGAGGTCTAAATATATTTATCGAGCATGTGTATGTAAATGTATGTTTGTTTGTATGTATGCCTATTTCTTTGGCACGCACTATTGCCCAAACAACTTGACGGATTGTGGCGTATGACATATCATTAGAATCGTCTCAGTTTGTATAGTGACATAGGCTGCATCATTTTTAAAAAAGGCGCCTGGAAATAGGGGAAAAGAGGAAAACATTTTGTTTCAAATGAACGCTAGTAAATAAACCTATCTGAAAATATGTACATACGATTATACTTTTAACAAAAACTGATATAAGCGTTAAATTAAATATATACCATTATGAAGAAAACTTTCGTTTTTAACAGTCGGGTTCTTTGTTTTAATGTTTATAACAATGTTACTAGTTTATATTATTGAAATAGCAAACGAACATGCAGTCCACCTGATGGTATGTGGCTACTGCCGCCCCTGGACATCTGTCTGTAAGCAACTTCATATAGAACAGGGTTTGTATTTGAGAACTGGGATGGACGCCTCATATATAAGTGAATGAGTTTTCTATTACATTATTCATCTTTACAATAGAAAAGAGAAAAATCGTGACAGCTATTCCAAAATGAATGATAGCGCATCATATGGATATGTAATTTCTCTGAAACTAGCAATTGTGGGTAGCCATTGAAACCCTAATCATTTTAAGCCTAGTAGCTACTGACAGCTCTTATCACAGACCATTAATTTAGCATATCTGAATGACAATACGTTAAGTTCAATTGTTATCATACGTGTTGATGACATATAGCTACTTATATGGAAATCTGCATAAATTTAATGTAAATAGGTATGAAATTGAATTGCAATTAAAGTAATGAAGATAGTTGGCAAAGTAAAAAGTAAATAGTAAACTGAATAAATAAATACTGAGTACAGTACAGCAAAGGGAGCGGATCATTATTTGTAGGAATGAGTTTCTAATTTTGCGTAATTAAACTCAACTATTAGCTTCGTTAGTGAAGGAAAATATCGCGAGGCAACGGATATGTCTGAGTTTTTTCTCGATGACAAAAATGGGTATCGAAAGCAGTTGTCGGCAATACAACTAGATGGCGCTATACCCCTTTCTGAATCACGCTAACGATTTTACTATATAGCTTGTATAAGAGCTCAAATTTGTTAACACAAAAATTATTATTAAGTTTCACTTTTGCCGTTTGTAAATTGCATATTTTTTTTAATTCTTAAAAAAATATGCAATTCACTTAAAAGCGCTTGAACTACCTATCTGAACGTAAATGAAGTAAGTGAAGTATACTCCAAGCCCGTTTCACTCTAAGACCATGTACCTATCTGTGGGACATTAAAGTTAAAAGATTCAAAAATTTATTAAACAAATAAACAATTATGCATTCGTAAACAACTGCAATGATTTTAAAGACACTGCGTGTCTTTCTTATCTGTCACAGCCGATTACGCCCCTTTGGACATGAGAGAGTATATTCTACCTGAACTTTATATTATAGAAACTATTATACATGCTTTATCTTATTCTATTTAATTAATAATGATATAATATATTATAATGTTAAATGCACCACCCTGGACGCTAACGGAGGTAGATGAACCTGAAGTTTATGAACCCTTCGTTTCGCCACCCTAAATAATAGCGCTTCGAATAGATCTCATATTTCACTAAGTAGAAGCAAGGCAGGATTGAAGTTTGTATTCAACTATCAATATATTTCAGAACACGTAACTTGTGCAAAATGGCATCTCCTTTGTTTACGTTAAATTGCTCATATGATATTGATGAAAGAAAACTAAAATATTATAACTGATTCTTTTGGCCAAAAAGCTTTCTTAACATCATTACAACCACATATTTTATCAAAATCTGTAGGACCATTTGTTCTACGATTAAAAATAATACTTTAAGACTTTAGAAGTACACTTTTTATTTTTTTTATGTTCACGCTGACACTAACAATAAAAATGCTTGTTGTGCGGCAATTACGTAAATAGAATATACAACATAGATCACATGAACTCACAAATTTCTAAATAGGATATTTTTTTAAACTATCTTTGTCAAAGTTTATTCGCTCTGGTTAAAAAATGAGATTTTTGTCAATTACGAAGTTTAAGTTTTCTTTGTCGAGTTAAGCTTAAATTTGATGTACACAGTCATTTAAGATGTCTTATTTACAACCAGCTAAAATATTTTATGCAGCCGTTTGAACCAAATATTTTTGGTACTGAATACCTTTGATTAGCACATTTATAAAACCGAGTATTTAGCTTCATTACATCTGAAGAAAAACTGCTTTGCATAATAACTGTGGTATTGTTCGAAATGAAGAGACGTCAATTTCTGAAAACCGTAAAAGTTTTGTCCTCTTGATGAATGAGTATAAATGATTGCATAATCTCTGATTTCGGCCGCAGAAAAGAATATTTTAAAATTATTTTTAACACAATATTTATATATTCCAAAAGTTATTAAATATGGTGTACCTATGTTTGTCTGTATGTTGTTTTAATTCCAAGGTATATAACAGCGGTGTTAAGCGATGTTCGTGTCTTATTTTGAAGGGCGTGGCAGGCACTCTTCTCCGAGGAATTACAACTAAGTCATCACATAAGCAAATGCATCTGAGGCTAACCTCAGGCATGTTTTTGATCTTAGCGGGGATTTATTTTAGATTTCAATAAGCGGTATTCGTCACTTACCAGCAATTAACACTTACGAGTCAGTCATTTAATAGATAAGTAAATAACACTCTACGTTATTACAGCTTGCATGCCAGGTCGCATGCAAGCTATCATTGGTGCCAGAGGTAGGAACATCCGTTATTATTTTTTGAAAGAATTCTGTTTTAATTAGCGTGATTTCATTTTGTCATTATCCCATTTTTTGGAGTTGATCAGTAAAGATATTCATGGGTATTAGAAAAATAAACGAAAAAAAAAATTACCAAAAAGAATCAATACTTTGCTTCTTATTTTGATTACAAACCGTAAAATATACTTGGGCCACATTCCGTGCCGCTAAGTGTATTAAAGAGCGACCTATTTAGAAATCTTATCACTTATTATTCTTCTAATATTACAAAGGTGTATTTGTGAGGATGTATGTATGTCTGTTACTCTTTGACGACCTGCGTGGCCGAATGGTGATCATACCGGTCTGACCCGCAGTGGGTCCCGGGTTCAATTCCCGGCCAGACAGAAATATGAATGATGAGTTCAGATTTCTGTTCTGGGTCTGGGCACCCACGACACAGGAGAAAATCCTAGTGTGGGGCTATGAGTGCAGAAAGCGTGTTTTTTTTTTGACGTGAAAACTACTGGTCGGATTGCGATGAAATTTGGCACAGTTTATGATCTCGATTAACATATAGGATATTCATAATCGAGGTAAATGTGACCAAAGCGGGCAATGCCATGGGAACAAACTGGTTATCTATCCATAACATAAAAATACAACATCATCGTCAACCCATTATTGTCCCACTGCTGCACGGGTCTTCTCTCAGAGTGAGAGAGTTTTAGGCCAAAGTCCACCGCGCTGGCTTGGTAGACTTCACACAACTTCGAGAACTCCTATTTTTAGAGAACTCTCAGATATGCAGGTTTCGTCACGAAGTTTTCCTTCACCGTAAAGTAGTGATAATTAAATTTTAACACGCACATAATTTTAGAAAAATCAGTGATTGCTAGGATGCGAACCTCGGATCCTCGATTGAGAGGCCGAGATTCAACCATTCGGTTATCACTGCTACAAAAATATAACAAAAAATACAACATACTGTGTGTTTATAATGTTCTTATAACTTATATATACATTTCAATTCGACGTCACTTCTGTATTGTTTTTAAATTATCTGTATCTTACTGCAAAATTTTAGTTTAATAGGTTGTAAATATGTCCTTTAAAATGCAGTTGCAAAATATAACTCGAACATTTCCAGTTAATTAAAGGCTTTTAAACACGTCATCTTAAATAATGATAACGAACTTGACAAAATTTACGCTATAATGAAAACAGCTTCTTATTACTAATCTGTTAATCCTTAGAGAGTTCACGTGTAGCGTTTAAAAGGAAAATAATTTCCCCTTACATTTATCATGAAAGGATTAAATGCTTACTTCCATCTTCATATTATGCGAGCTTCAGTACTTCTCCTAGCACGCTTTAACGTACAAAGCGAGTTTTAGAATACTCCTAAATAGATATACTCATAGGATTTTGCATTTCAGAACTATTGTGGGATTCGTCGAAAAGTTTCAGGCTTGCCTCAAAATAAATTTGTCATTGAACCAGTGGCAAGATGTTACTTATTCCTCTATAGTCTATATTGTATGTTATAAATATTTTTTCACAATAAGGATATCAGTTACATTTTTTATGCAACGGGCTTTAAGCTACACAGATTTGGATTTGGCTCTCAAACTACATAACGTTTGTTCTAACATAAAATCCGTCTGATACGGCCATCAGTTTGCAACTGGCAGGGAGGCTCTACGATCCTTCATGAATCCTATCGTTATTTTTACTGCTTCTGGATTATTTTTTAATGGGTAATAAGTGACTTACACGAGACGTTCTAACTTAGTCTTCAGAGATAACAAAGCAACGGCTGTCTTCATAATAAAGGAGATATACGAGGCTTTTCAACTTAGTCCTCAGGATCCTCTTTGAAAACCTTAGGCAAAACGGTGACCTTATCTGCGGCTTTATTTGCGGATTTCCATAGGCGGCGGTGGCCAGTTTCCGTCTAGTATACTGCATGATCATTTGCAGTTACTGGATAGTATGGTGATATTTATTTATACTTAAGTTCTAACTTAAGTCTTCAGAGTAGCCAAGCAGCGGCCGTCCTCAGGCCGCTAAATCTATTTTGGGTAGTATGTCAATCAATCATCAGGTGAAATGCTTGTTTGCTAAAGTACCTGAAACTGCAAACGAAATTATAATTAAATTATAAAATTTCCGGTTTTACAGAGTAGACCTGCTTTGAGGATAAGAGTGAATGAAATGACGAACAATTTCGCAAATTAAATTCCAGTTTCCAAGAACCGTTGTTATAGAGGTTATTACATTAATACATTTTTTGTAATAGTAATTTAAAATCTTATTCATATTTTTAGAGTTCCGTGTCCAAAGGGTGGAAATGGAACCCTATAATTAAGCCTCCGATATCTCTTAAACCGTAATAACTAGAATTGATAGCAGTGGCCACTTTCCATCATGTGGACTGCTACTGCTACTTCCATATTACGGAAAACGTTTCATATTGACAAAATGTAATACTTTCAGTGTTCTTTTTGTGTTTTGGTCAACCTTTATCATTTTATTAAGACTGGCAGAGACGTATCACATGTCCTTAGGCTTCAATACGAGGATCACTGGATCAAGAATCCTGGTGCGGAAACAGCTCTATCATCGCTTTGACTATGGCGATTTCCCGTCTTTGATACCCTAATCATTTCCAATGTCGACTCTGACAGCCGTAAAGAGCCGTTATTTCGTACATTTGAGCCATATATGGAGTTTAATTTGGCTAGTTCGACAGATAACTCAATGATATTGGGGAATATTTTGTTAGGAAACTCAACAAGGAAACTTACGCTCAAGTTTATCAAACACAAATGAACAAAACAAAAATTAACTATGAATTTTCATGTGCACCGTATTTTGTACCATTGGCCAAAAAAATATTTAAATACGTTGTTATTAGTTATTAAAAAAAATATAAATGCCTTGTTTTTAATAAATTAATTATACGATTATCTTTAACTTTCTAAATATATTTGGTGTAAATAAAAACAAAATTCGTATTCTTAAGAAAGCAATCCTTCTTTCATTGGAATTGTATAAAGTATGAGAAATATTTTCATATAGCCAAATGCAAAACTTATGGCCTCATTGAACGCTATTCGGTTCACTTGAATGTGTATGACATATTTTTTGCACTCGGCTTGCATGTTGGGGATACTATATAACTTCACGTAATCGGCTTACGTATTCGATTTTCGGAAGTGGCCGATAGAAAAATATGAGCACGAATCGAAAAAAATATCAGGTTATTAACACAAAGAAAACATTTTTAAAAATATGGTATAGATAGACTGAAAATCATAAATGTTGCAAACAAACCCGATAGAATACCGAGTAATTTGGGTCTCCGTTTACAGTCCATTTGCGAGTCCAAGAGTTTTTAATAAATAGAAATTGGCATGTTACATTTCCACGAAGCCCATGTATAATATTTTGGAATGGTTTCAATAGCATATGAATTTATTACGAGATTATCGCTTACCCAACTGATGAGATAAATGGGTAGATGTTGACAAAAAAACATAGTTTATAACTATACTGAAGACTAAACAGTCAAATAAGAAAAGGCAGGACATGGGAAGGAATGGTGAAACCGATTATGACTGATCACAGATGCGTTGCTACTCAGAGGACTGAGTCGCCTCAAATATAAGTGAACCGTAAAATATAAACGGGATGAAAGTTTTTATATGAAAATGTTGACAATATCTACTCTATAGTCTTATTTATTTATTCTCTTTGAGTATTTTTTCTTAAACTAAGAACTATTTTAAAACGATTAATTTGTTGATCAACTTCACCGCAATATTGCTGAAGAATGGAACTTTATCGTGATTGAAGAATTATATTCCAATTTAAGTTATCGGAAACTAACAAACTCGGACCTCATACAAAGACTTAATTGAATTCTGCTGCTGTAAAACTGTCTGTTTCAACAATTTATTAAAAGTTTGATGGATTTTATAAATAAAGTAAAAACTTGTCATTATCAACTTTAAACTTCTCTCTCTTGTAATATCTTACAGTGATTTATTTATTTTATGCATGTAAGATTGCCATACCGACACATAATTATCTGTTTGTATTTTATAGTTTTTTTTTCTAATTTACACATTGATATAACTCTTTTTATTGAAATAAATAATATATTTAATATTAGGCCATCTATTATTTCAATGTTATAGTTAAACATTTCATCGACTGGTATTGGATTAATAGTTATAACCCCAAGTAAATTAGACAAAATAAAAAAGCTTAGTTCTGGTTACATTATTGAAATCTCATTTTAATTTACTGTACTATTTGAACGTCCTACACAAATACAACGGACTGACAGTGTAACAAAGCTATTTTAGCAGTATCCTGTCACACACACATGTCTAAACAACATACGTCACAAGCATATGGACGCAAACATTTCGTCATTGAGTCGATTGTTTGAAACTGTATTTACAAATCCATTGCACACATACGAGTAGAACGCGTGACGCGATCAAAAGCGTTCCTATTGTATCTATTTTCAATACCTTTCCATACACAATGAACAATATACTTTGAGTGTAAGTAATAT
The DNA here is from genome assembly GCA_018249875.1 of Cecropterus toxeus. Taxonomy (NCBI): domain Eukaryota; kingdom Metazoa; phylum Arthropoda; class Insecta; order Lepidoptera; family Hesperiidae; genus Cecropterus; species Cecropterus toxeus. The sequence goes on along the minus strand of DWNE01005297.1, from coordinate 5,908 downwards.
CATCTTCCGAATCAAGAAGTATTTATAAATTCTTAACGTTTATTGTCCCGTTAAAGGGCTTGTTGTATGTAACGACGACATTTTCAAGTCTCACGAAATCTTTACCTTCAGTTTATACTTTTCTATCAAGAAAGAAGATTAAGATGAAATTCCTTGTATTGATTTAAAGTTGAAAGTATCATTTTGTCAAGCGAAACATGTATAGCAATGAAATGCTACCGACCTGAACTGTATTTGATTTATCACATCATCATTTACTTAAATGTGAACAAAGTAATTTAAGTGTGAATGCCTAACGTTTGTATTTCAACAAAACAAAGGACTTAGTCATCCATGCTACCAGATAAAATATAGGACACCGTTTATTGCTAGAACGTTGTTTGCGTCACAAACGTGGCATGTTTAATTGCTGTCACGCCAGCAACCGCGAACAATTTATCATTACTACTCAGGCACTTTATAAATTCAACATAACGTAAAAATAAAGAAGCCGGTTTATAAAATTAATTATATAAACTGGCCGGGGGTTTCGTTTTTCTTAACATATCTTAGGCCTGGACTATCCTGATCCGTTACTCCATTTACATATTTGTTAAGAGTCAGGGCATAAAGTTTGATCCACTGATTAATTCTTCATCTCACTCTTGAGCAAAGGGTTCTTTTAATAATAAGAATTTTGGCGCAGTCTTCGCATTTTGTTGTGGTTTCAGTAATTATCAAATAGATAATTTCTCGGGAAAACTATGTTTGTTTATTTCTACAGCTTTCATGACAACAGAAGGCGTGGCGCTTTTCTTAGGCACAAACACAAGAAACATTGTCAATTTTTCAAAAAAACTGGGACCATATTCTAATTTAACACTAAAGCAGGAAAATTTTCAATGGCATTCATTTATTTCTGTACTGACACTAAATTATGTTAATGTTAAAAAAAACGTCTGGGTTCAATGTCAATTCTGGATCAGTCAATTGACGGTCAGAATTTAAAGATCTGTAACTCCCATACGTAAATTTAATAAAAATATTGATATGATAAATATTTTAAGTCACATAAGCAAGTGAGTCGGGATCTTTGAACTGGCGTGTTCTATCTTATATCGCACCGGCTTTTGATCGCTTTTATCAGGTTAAAGAGTGGAAACTACTTCACTAAAGCAACACTGCAAACAAGGAATGAAGTGTAAGCTTAGGAAACTGGAACAAATTTAATTACTAGTTTGTATAAATCAACCAACCAGTAACTAAAAGTAAAAATAGTAAGAAAAGAACCAATGTGTAAAACGCTTTTTTTTGTTCATAATGACGTATCCCATTTAACGCTTTATATGAATTTTCGACAAAATAGTCAATTAAAGTGCTATAATGTTTATATTTTTAGAATGATCTGCTTACTACTTTTCATTTGATACCCACATTGTCACAGTAAAAAAGTCGTCTATTCTTCCTCATTTTCCTATTTATCTAGACGCCATTTTTAAAACTATATAGCTTGTCACTCTGCAAATAGACGATTATAATGACATGCCGTACGTCACAATCCGTCAAGCGTTTGGGCTGTAGCGCGTTCCAAAGAAATGTACATACATACGAACAATCAAATATGCATACATCCACACATACATACGCTCATTACCCTTTTGACGCCGAAAAATCGTATATGTTCGTTTTTAGGTTTCATTTATGAGTGAGGTTTATTTCAAAATACAAAGTTATTTTCTAAATATTACGTCGTTTCAGATGTACCTATTGTAATGTTTACAAAATCAATTATTATGTTTGCAATGATGTTATCATTAAAGTGTTTTTTTTACATTTCATTTAGATTTAAGTACCTATAGCGTGTATTCTTTATAGTTTTTTATTGGGTTTAATTTGTATAGCTGTCAAGTAATATACATTTTTGGTTATTACTTGTTATAACAACGATCACTGTGTTGTTGTTCAGAATACAGAGCCAACGTTTTATTCTTCCGTGTTTCCCTTGTTTTGGTAAAATTGCTTCTTACAATACTTAAGGTTTATAGCACTCTTTGCGAAAAATATTTTCCTTTTTGAAACGGCTCGTGTTAACAATTAAGAACAAAATGCCGTCGAGAGCTCAGCAGAGAATCTCGGAATAGCTTTTAAGAAACACTTCATGAAGTAGAGGGCTTCATGAAGTGCGAAGTACGTGCACTTCGCGAAGTTGTTGAATGAATGTTCTTTTGTGTTAAACATGAAGCTTTTATTATATAAAATAGGAAATACGTACATACATACAGCAATGAAAATTATATTATTGTTCTTATTTATTTTCAATAATAACTTTTAATAATGCAATTAACAACGAGAAACGTCAAAAAAATGAAATCATCCCGAACACTGAAAATAATGATTAATTTGAACTACAAATCCCTTCTCTCTATTCTTTAGTTGTACATATATTGTAAGGTCGTTGAATACCAGATGGTTTGTATTTTCATCAGGCATTTCTCTATACTTCTCTATACTTATACTAGCTAAAGTACCCGTGTTTCGCTACGTGACAAAAAATATGTTTTACTCGCTAACCGTCGGAGGTACATGAAAAGCGAAAAGGATCTTCAGGATAGAAAATTAAACGTTAACCTCGTATATGCCATCGAAGCTTGCTATTTTTTAGCGTTTTCTTTTCATTTAAAATCGAAATATGATATGCTGAAACCAAAGAGTATAGTCATGATAGTATGACGTCACTAAAATCGCCATCTTTAAATAGCTAAATATATCGAATTATTTAGTATAGTAGTATGATATGTATAGATAAAGATTGACATAAAAATACGACAGGTAGGCTTCTTGATAGAAAGAAATTACTGTTTCCTCTGGACATTTGCAACACCGGAGGAGTCGGCAATGCATCGTTGTTTTTGATGAGTTCTTTTGCACTTCTCTTCAAAAGCCCCATATCATTCAATTCTATATAAATATAAAGAATTGTATAGTCGTGAAGTTTTATTATTTTCTAAAATTTAACTCAACAAGTTGAAAAATTAGTTGCTAAGTTTTATAACCGCAAGTATAATGCATCTCGTTAGAAAATCACAGGATGTCGGCGCTTATGGTCCCGTTCTTGTTGAAATGGTAACATTTTCCAGCATTTATCATGAAAAGAGGATTAAGTTTTCAAAACTAGTAGCATTAGGGTTGCCACTTATTAGATGTTATAGTTGAAGTAATTGTTCAGCGTAATTTTAGGATTTTGAATAAAATTGCGAAAATTGTTATTAAGTCATTTTTAGTCAGGTGAACGTTACGTCTGTTATTTATTTGCTAAAAAATAGCATTGATACCCCTTAAGACTATGATGGTCATCTCATGTTTAAGTGAACCGACAACCATACTCTCTCACCAAATCGCTAGAACTTCTTTACACTAGAAATAGGTGTGGCGGTGGTGCTTCCCCGGTCGAACAACATTGGTTCTACTACCTGGTAAAATTAAGCTTATAAATTAGGTTGATAATATAATACGTCCAAAGTTTATGAATTTAGATTTCTGTTCTGGGTCTGGGTGTTTGTGTTTTCGTCTTTGTGTGTCCATGGTACCCACGACACAGGAGAAAATCCTAGTGTGGGGCTATGAGTGTAGAAAGCGTCTCTTTAAAAAAAATAGCTGTCTCTTTTGTACTCATCTGGGGACACGGTAGTGCCCCCGCCAAGTCGAGTGCGAAGCAAACACTGCCGTACCATCCTTTACTGGAACTATTTCCGAACTGGAACTATAAGATCAGAACGCTGAAATTTTCCTCATCTAGTAAATTTCAAGTCTGTAGATCATTGAGTTTCGAAGTTACGCGAAAGCAAAGTTTCGCATTTTTGTCACTTACTCACTCATTCATGATCATCAAAATAGAACTAGTACTTCCCATAAACTCAGAGAGCTGAAATTTGGTACGGAGTTTTAATGGCCACATAAAGGCTCAAATATCTGATGAAGAACCCTCAGCTTCAAAAAAACTGTGTCAAATAAGAAAATCTAGTAAAATAAATCATAAGCCCACGTTTCTACAAAAAAAAAAGTAAAATCCCACCAATAACATTCTGTAAAAAACTAGCCAAGTCTCGATGGAGCTGCTTGTTTATCTCTAAAAACTAATGTAATCTAGACAAAGTCGTGCCAAGTCTAAGGTTCCTGAATGCGATTTCTTTATTATTATATGTAGTTAATGTTGTGTGACTTGGCCGTTGATTTGTACCCACTAACGACTCAGACACAACACAAGCGCAATGTGTAAATGCGTTGCATGTGCCAGCTTTCGTTAACCGACCTATATAATCTATATTGTGCTTGAAGTCTGTATACTCGTTTTGCAACCTGCGATGTAAGGCGAAACTGATAAGAAAATATGCACGTTAAACACGTTCGTTTCTAATCGGTTGTGAGCAACTTTGTAAAAGCAATAATTTGACATTAAGAAGCTCAAGTTGTTCGTTACGGTAATAAAACGTCTAATATATGCCTTTTTACGTGCTTTTACCATTGTAGTTTATGTTTTTAGAAAAGGGAAAAATAAATCTCAAGGTAAAAAAATGCGTGGATAATCGGCAATATAGTGGTATGCTTAGTATTAACTGGATAAAACTGGATATAATATTAATTATGTCCAGTTTTTTATTATTAATGGAAAAAACATGAATGTCTTACAGATTCAGAAAAATATAATAATAAAATTAGAGGAATTGCAGTTAAATGATAGTAGTAAGGGCTAGATCATGTCGAGGGCGAAGTCCTACGCTTGAGGGGTTTTCCGCCTCTTGTTGCCTCTATTATGATAACGCGCATGAACAGCAACTGCAATGATCGAGGACTCACATCCTTTTTGTAGGAATAGGAGGTAGATGGGGCGATCATTCGGTAGGTCCGACGTACGTGCGTACTTGTGACGTCATCTATTTTTACTGGTTAGATAGCCGTCGCCGACACATGCATTACACATAACTATTATTATTTGTTTATGAACGTTAAAAAAACCCTAAGTAATTACGTATAATCATATAATTAACGTAATTATTTAAATTTATGTAATTTCTTAAACAGCAGCTTTCTAAAAACAGTTATTAACCTAATTTATAAGATATTTGAGTAAACAAATAAAATGATAGAGAGTGCGTGTTTTTACCATATTATTGATATATTAAATCTTTCACCAGGTTTCTGGGAGTAGCGGCGGATAATATGAAATATTTAAAAAAAATCTTCCCTCCCCCCTTGTTCGTCTATTTCCAGGCGCCATTTTTTTAAATTATATAACCTATTTCACTTTCTAAACTAAAACGATTCTAATGATATATCATATGTCACAATCCGTCAAGCCGTTTGGGCTGTAGCGCGTGCTAAAGAAATTGACATACAAACAAACATACATAGGTACATACACATAAACATTACCTTCTTTCTGACACAGTCGGATAAAAAAAATTGATAATTTTATTAGGCTAATTGATAAAGCAGGATACAAAGAATATTTTGATATAAAAGTAAGAGTCCAAAACAAATGTGAGTATAGGTAGGTAATTAAGTTTTAAGAATTACTACGACGTTAACGGCTGATGACTTGTACATCTCATATTAGGACTGTACGAATTGATAAGTTCCCTTCTACGGCAGTGGAAGCTAGTAAGATTATTCATAAAAAATGTTTTGGCACGTACGTTTTCTAATCCTTTGTCGCAACTTTGTAAATGTAATAAAATGTCATCTTTACTAGTGAAATCATTGATTTTGTAGTAAAACGTTATATTTTATGTGTTTTTTATGTTTGCGAACTGCTTACGCTCATCTGTTCTTAGTGTACCCTCTTTGTATTATAGCAATATCATAAAACACCATCTGTTAATGACGTCATTAGTCGCTGGCTAATAATATATAAATAGATAAAATATTCGTT
>DWNE01005296.1:0-14142 GCA_018249875.1 Cecropterus toxeus | reverse complement strand
GTTTTTCTTAAATTTACAGAATGATTTACTTAAAGAATCGTCAAGATGACATGTCTCGAGGTTGGGTTGTCTGTGGTAATAAGCAATAACTATTAACAATTAAATATCTAAATTATAGATATTAACACATGTTCATATTATCACTGATGAGACAAGAGTACTTAACTCACAGTGGAAGCAGTTACTTACAGTAATTAATTTTCAGGTGTTATTTTACGGTAATTCCTTCAAATTTAAGTTCCACTTTAATGATGTACGTGTTTCCTTTTTGGTAATACAAGGGTTAATAATTAACCCTTTTTTAATTGTCATTGATTTAAATGCTTATAAGATATATCATATTAATTATTAATTTAATATATCTTATAAGCATTTAAATTTGGTTTAATTATTTAACTATAATAACAGTTTTTGAATGTTGGTCAGTAGCTGTCTCATTGAAAACTATATATCAAAGAAAAAGGGAATGTTCGGTTGTAAAATTCAAAAATAATTTGTTGTCAGAGAATGAGTGATTATTTTAAATATATTTTTATTTTAAAAGAATCCTGCAGGAAGATTCCTATGAACTCTAGTCCGAGTTAATAATTCAGTAAACTTAATTATAGTAACATACTAGAAAGGGTTTGGTACTTGCAAGTATAATGTAGTATTAATATTGTTTTTAAAATAATTTATGGTTGCCGGTTCATTTTCAGATGAGGCGTCCATTTTAAAACTTTGTGGTTGATTTCTGACAAGCCCCTGTTCTGTATGAAGTTACTTACAGTTTTTCATGGGCAATGACCACTTACTATCAGGTGGACTGCGTGATCCATTGCTTCTATACACAAAAATGATGTTCTCTCAATAAATACCTATTATATAATTTGTGCAGTTTATATAAATACTGTAGAGCTTTTATAAAATTGCTAATCTGAAGAAAACAGAAAACAGTCCACGATTAATAAATTCTTAACTCCCAGATCTAAATCGTACATTTTTCTGATATTTTCCTGTGACGCATAATGTGTCGGAGGCATGCGGATGTGTAGGGGCGTAATGGCTGCGCTGGGAGCCGCCGCGCGATATATGGAGTGGCGCCTGCGCAGCCCGCCCGACCTGCTTTATTAGTATAATTACGACACTCGTATGCGACTGCATGCTTTTTAGGTTTAGATTTGATTATTTCTCGTTAGTTTATTGATGGAGAATAATGAGCGTTTAATATACAAATAGTTTTGATCCAATTTTCAGCGCGTTTTTTCGTTTGTCTTTAGATCAATGGAAATTTAACTAAGGGCTCAGACTAGTTTTAATGTGAAATAGATACTTCCGTTTCGGAAGATATTTTTATTTATAAATAAGTGGCCTAAACTTAAAGTGAGCAATGTGGATTAAAAAATCGATTTATTTGTTTCATATTCGCATATGGTACATGACATCGTAACGGTTCCCATACCAATCTAACACGTGTTGGGATACAGGTTCGATGTCCGGCCAGCGAGATATCTCCATCATGAATACAGATTTTGTTCTAGATCCTCGTGTTCATGGCTCCCATGACAGGAAAAATCGTAGTGATCGTCGAGGTTATATGTGTAAAAATCATTATTAACTTTTATTATTAGGTATACATATGACTTCTGCTACTTAAATATAGTAGAGCTTTTTACATTCTTCTAAAAATTGGTGCAGGTTAGCGTACTAGCACATGGATTAGCGTTTTAGATATCGTCACCGTACATCAGCATTACAGCCACTAACACTAATTCCAGCAGCAGCACAGTACGTGCGACGGCGAGCGTGTGGCGTTCTCACGGCGTCCAATTGATCGGCAATTACACAATTGCGGAGTGGTCGCGACGTGGCGATGGGAAGTAATTGTCCACCGTTGTTTTGTTGCCACTTTACGCCGCCGCCTGCCGCCCGCCGGGAAGGAAGCCTGTAGGCTGTGCCCATTAAGCTATAAGGCGTTCTGTTTGATTCATTTAGAGTCAAATAGGCAGCGATAGTGGTTAATGGGCCTCTCAATGTGGGAAGCCAATATTCTAATCCCAGATCACCTTACAATTTTAGAAGTTGAGCGCGTATCTATTACTAATCACTTAATCAATGGGTAGGTAGGTCAAAGCGATATGGGAAAACTTTGCAAAGAAATCTACACGTCTGAGTGTGTAAACAGTTCTCAGATGCCTGTAAAGTTAACTGGTCCACCCTTGGCCAATGTGATTGTGGCCTAAACCTTTTCAAAGCGACGGGACAGTAATTGATTGACGATGACGAGAAAAGTTCAACTTTTCATAATTGGTTATGTACAGACTATGTGTAGGTACGTTACAGACAGTGCAAAGTATGTTTTCTTCAAACAATCTATCTATTATCTAAAATAGTCGTACATTTAATAATAAACAAAACAATTAAATTATAAGTACATACATAATAATTCCAGTTCCAACGTGCAAAATGAAGGCAAGCTCAGGTAAAGCGCATGAAGTGTAGCCGACCAAAATGTAAATAGTGGTTCTAAATAATAGGTTGCGTAAGCTGCGCTAATCGGCGCGGGTTAATAGACGAGCCCCAAAGTCCACAAATCAGGCGAGCGGGCCGCGGCGGGCCGTACGCAAATTATTTAATTGTAGCGGCGCGCCGCTCTCTATGGTTAGAGACCATAAATCTAGAGGAATCATCCGCGAATTATTCAAAGGAGCCGCTCGTAATACATCCTACACATAGTACAGATGGAACGGCAAGATATTACACAGCTATTCATATATATATATATAATGTATAATAAACAAAATATACAACTAATTCTGTTCATATAATTAAATAACAATTAGAATAAAAAATTACACACTACGGAGAGCTGTAATTGACACAAAATGTATTTAGGGTAATTTCATTATTCTGTATAAAAATAACTATCACACATCAGAATTCTTGCATGTCTACTCACATTAAGTATTGAAAGTAGGTCCTTGTTTAACAGGGTACGTTGTTCCTTACAACTGTAAAGAACGAGATATCCTACTAATTGTAGGATACACCAAGCTTGATGCATTTAAAGGTTCATCAGTTTTCCTCCATAAAGGTATCCTGCCGTCTTACCTGTACTATAGTACAAGCTCAATAATAGGCGCGCAATAATAATTCATCGTCTAAACAAATGTTAGGACTGAATACAATTGGCGCGGCCGCTGCAGCGGAACTAGTTATTGTCGGTGCGATTGTGCGCTTGATTCATGGCGTCCGTTTGTCCTTCCTGCTGGGTGTCACCTGATAACGCTATCGCGCGCCACACAATCGCCCTCTATCGCGCCATCTCCGTGAAATATTCCACCTTCGCGACAATACTCCGCTCGTTTGCAACGATGCACCTGCCGGCCGCGTGGACCGTACCGACGGGTCATAAGTGCGATATTAGTGTGGTGTCGGTCGCAAGACAATGGTGTCGGACAATAACGACCTGCGGCCGCGTAATTCACGCCACCGCGTTGATCATGCAAAGTGACTCCGGCCATTTTGTCGACCGATACTCCTCCTTAGCACGCGTCGTTTGAGTTCATTTTGTGAGTGTGGCGCGCATATTTGTGTCGCGGGGGTGTACGCGGTACGTACGCTCGCTATCGGAATTTGAATGCGGCGCGCGGACACAGAATGTAGTAGCGGACGACAGTTCACATAGGTATAAATGAACTTTGTTGTTTTTTTGCGTCCTTAAATTTTGTTTACGAAGGTTTTTTTATCGTTTAACATTTTTAGAGACTTCTTTCGAGTGAGGCTAGCGATTAGTTCAGTGCCCTAAAGACATAGTACGGTGGCAGTACGGTATGGCAGAAAGAGATGTCGTATATGTACAATGTAAATTGCAATGATGTGTTAAACGCAAACAATTATTGTTTTAAGAAAACATAAGAATAATTCGTATTACTAAGATGTTTACCCATCGCTATAAGGCCTCCTTTAGATAAGGGGCGCTTTGATGACTCGTAATGTAGTTTCAAGTCCCTAATGTCGAATTCATTTGAACCTCTTTCCGTGCGTGTGACTGTGCGTGTGCGCGGTGGCGAGCGACAGATACGCATCGTCTTGTTAGCGATATCAGATGGCGCTGTAATTGGCGCGGTGGTACGACACCGCCGACACCGCGCCGCGCCGCTGCTGCACCTTACCGCTGTCGCACCGCACCGCGTTACAAAAAATCTTATGATTAATTGACAATTGTCTATAAATTATGAGTACTTATATTACTTTATTCATCATCATTATCAAGTTATTACTTTAACTTCAATTTTCTTTCTTTAACATAGAGATTACAAGACATGTCATCTGATTTAAAGACTACTAAATAATCATAAATGCCGTTGATAAACAAATATTTTTCAAACCCACTGTTATTAAATAAAAACATATAATCACTACCATATTATATACCTACCTGCTTCTGACTCAAACAAAAATGCTATGAACTTCTAGTTTCATGGTTACCACAAGACAAAATTTGACAGCAGCTAGGTAAACACTATTTATAAATAACTTACGCTATTATTCTATTAAGGAACTTGACTTTTGATGTTGTATATAGGTCTGTTGGCTGAATTTATGTTTTTGTAAGTACACTTAAATTCATCCCACCGATTTATCATTGCTCTGAACTTCAACTTTCTTCAACCTACTTTGTAGATACATGAAGCATTAAAATGTAAAACAAGAGGAATTATTATTCTGGGATAGCTTAAGAATACATGTAAAGTGAATTAAACTTTAAGGACTGGATGCATTATTTTTAATTATGCGTCTGATGCACGGCAAATTAAAACAATCTTCTGTAATAATGGCTCCTAATTTCCGCTCGGCTAATTTAAATTAAGTTATAATGTGCATACAATAAAACGTCAATTAGACCACCTTTAGTGTGCGACGGTTGTTAACTTTATATGAGCGGGTTATGAGATTTAACATAACATTAATTGACTACTCAAAGGACGTTCTATTATGTCCTTCGCTTCGTAACTTTTGTGATAATTTATCAAAAACTTTTGTTGACTCTTTGTATGTTGTTAAATATGTTTATGATTTCACAAATTATATATGGTTTAGTTCCTATTTTAATTCAATTGTTACTGTACCAGAGCCCTAAAAGTTTTTGTTTAGGTATGTTAAAGTGATGTCATATTGGCATTAATATGGCGCCTAGTATTTTAGACATTTACTCTGTGTTACTCTATCACGTAAGACCAACTTGTCTAATTTACATGATTTTTTGCGTGGCTGTAGCTTATTTAACTGGTCAGTCTATAAGCTACTTTTGATTTCGTATTTTTTTGCCATTTCAGGATAGTAACTATTACGGTAATTTCACTACAGCCTTTGGTTTTAGTTTGATTGATTAATATTTACATTTTAAATAAAAAGAGAACGCTAAAAATAACAAAGTTTTGATTGCATATACTAAGTTAACATTTAATTTTCTGTTTGGAAGGTTCTCATCATTTTTCATATACCTCCAACGTTTAGCAAGTAAACCTTATTTCTTGTCACATAGCGAAGCATGGTTTATGAGTTGTTTAAAGAGATGATTAAAAGTAAAGCTTCTGTTATTCAAATATCAAATTGAAAATTTGATATATTCAAGTGCGGTATCTTGCTCCATGTCCTTAGGCAGAGTCATAAAGAGTAATAACTTGAAGACATCGTTAAGAAGTAGCAAACAGAGAGGCCGCACCTCGCCCGTCGCCGCGGGCACGCGACTTACTGATACACTGTGTGTTTTGCGGATTTTGTGTAATTGATGGGTGTGGAGTAACCCTTAAGCTGAGAAAACATGAGGCGTTCCTGCTTAGCTATCAGGGACAGCATATGTAGCGACTATTTAGCGTTTATGTCGTTCATGGGTAGCAACAATACACCACCTGAGTTAGAAATCAAGTGGCAACAGGCCTGCGTCAACAGCACAACAAGTTTATCACTTACTAACTTTCAACTTTGTGACTGACCCTTGGCTGTAGTCTACTCTAAATCGATTTGGAGTTGATTATATTATGCATGTTCATGGGACATTTTCCACCCACTCTCAAATGGACTGCATTGCTTGCACGTTTACCTACTACTAATAATACTAGTACTTATAACAAAGTTAAGTGAAAGTTCGTGAAGATGTTTGTGACTCTTTCTCGTAAACTACTGTTCGAATTTGGCTAAAATTTGGCACACATGTAGTTCACAATCTGGATGAATACGTCTCCTGGAGTCTCCTACTCTAGAAAGCGGGCGGAGCCGCCAGCAAAATAGGAGGCCTAGTATAAGTTAAAAAACAGTTCCATACTATGTAACAGCTTCAAATATAAAAAACGTCTCTAACAGTGACAGAAAATACGTGGATCTAAGGGACTTAAAGTTTCTAATAAAGATAATATCATGTTGAGCCCTGCACGGCCTTCAGTGATGGAGATGAAGGATAATAGCTTGATACAGGCGCCAGGTGGCGGGGCGGAGCTCGCCCGCGGCGCCGCGCGCTGCAGCCGCCGCCGCGGGCACAGCTACTGCATGCTCACTAAATGTGATATTATCATGTAAATTTCAGTGCTTACACCTACTTGTTTGTTGAACAATTCATGCTGCTAGTTTGTTTAAATTATGGTGTTTTTTACTTATTAAATATCTTTATAAATTTTTCAGTTTTTAATGACTGTATTGTGTAACCAATTTTTTTACTGAGACTATTATCTTCGCTGCTTCAGTAAAAGAAAAGTTGAGTTTTGCAGTAAAGAAGTCTGCTCATTTAACCAAACCATCTTTAAAAAAATGCTAATGTGGGTTTCACATTTATTGAAAATTTAAAGGCATCATCATATATATATATATATGATGATGCCTTTAAATTTTATATATACCGTCTAATTGATGATTTTGAAACAAAAATACGAGTAAGCCAATATATTATTTTCAAAATCTGTTTTATAACTCTAAAGCATGCACAAACAAGCGATTAGATATGGAATGTATTCGTTGTTGGAGTATGATGCGACAGGAGTTATTTACGACGCGGGGTCGAGCTGCCGTACGATTACACGCACATCTGTCGCCGGCCTACCGCACCGCTACGTTATTCAAATCTATATTATAATTTAAATTGATCTATTTTTACCGCAAATACAGAATTATTATGAAATCAAACCAAATATCTAGCACAAAGTCCCTACGAGTTTATGGTTGAATTATGTTTTAGTGGTTTACAAACAAGGAAACTAAATTCAAATCTAATTATGATACGAGAACTTTAGTACCTGTCGCTTAAACTTTTCTTGCCTTTGTAGCGACTCTACCCATTATAGTAGGACTAGGCGAATGTTCAACTTCAAGAAAACATAGTGGACGACTAAAATACGATGGTAGTTTTAATATTTCAAGCAATTAATTTTGGACATAAAATATACACCGAGTTGATGATTAGACAAAATATAACAAATATTATGACCTATGCAATAAAACAAAAGACAAAAATATCATAACACATCATGAACTTAAAATAAATAAAGGCTGTGACGCAAATAGAAGGTCAGCTGTTCAAGGGCGAACGAATAAAATGGATCTACAATGGTTGTACCTCACAACGACCCAAGTTTTAATCAAATTTCGCCCTTAAGTTGTGGCTAATAAAGCATACAGGACAGTCCTTAATGTCATGAAACGGCTCTTCTAAAGAATCTCTTTATTAAGTCGTTAGTAGTCGGGGACATGTGATGAGATTGTGACATATTAGCCTGGCGAATTATTTGACGACTGACAATCGTAATTTTTGATGAAATACGTTTTAGGCAGTCATTTCAATTTAAATAAATGAGAAAAACAAGTAAGAAGATCAAGGTAAAACTATCAGTAAATATTTATACGTACAGTTTTACATAATATGTTAGCAAAAATCAAACATGATGGTAAGCGGCCAACGCTCATGGACGTTATATCAGTTATCAACCCCAAATATAATTTCGGCGGGGCAAAAACTTAAAAATGCCGCCTCTGCAAACTTGAATTAAATTTTTGCCATCTTAATTCAGCCATCACATCTCCAACAATTGGTGTTCATTTAAAATGTATACGTGTCAAGAGTTCCACTTCCTACTGACTAGGCGTTCCACTGGTCAAAGTTAAATCAATAATGAGTTGCGAATTCGTATGCAAGGTTTGAATTTGCTGCCCTCTGAACTTGCCTCCCGGGGCATAGGCCGGGGCTTGCCCCCCTTCCCTTAGATCCGGGGCTGCATAAAGGGTTCTACCATCTTTTAAATTTATCTATAACCTTGTTTTAAGTTCTTATGTAGGAATGGAACTTTTTATGTGTGGCTCGGAGTAATAAATAAACGAGTGGAGTATAGTCGCATCCAAAACAGGATCACCTAGTCCAGAGGGAGGTCTACCGTGCTGCAAAATGGAGAAATTGAACATTCATCATATAATTAAACTAAACTTAATAAAGTAAGTAATTGATTAAGTTGAAAGTAATGAAACATTGACTAATAATTTAAAACAATTATATACATAAATATAAAACTTAAATGTTAAAAGAATTGATATAACAATTGATATAGCATCATACTGAATTAATATCGTTTGCCTTGATGTGCGTCGAGATAAATAGTTACAAGTTAGTGAGGAATTGGTGGAAGGCAATAAATGATTTTGTTCAAACAGTCTAGAGCAGTGTTAGTAGAAGAAAAAAAGATTTATACTCACTTTATAAAAATCAAGTGATAAGCTGGTTAAGGAACGTATTCCAACCTAGTTCTAAGGGTAGCACCGCATCTGTGGCCGATAAATAGGGCTCGAACTCTACTTTAGGTGATCGCCCTACTACTATATTAGCAATATATGTGCTAGAGTATTTGGGATAAAAATTGAATTACCAATAAAAACAAACATCTAAGTAGGTACAGCGTGACTAATTATTAAACGCATTAAAGTTTGAAATTTCTTTTTTATCATTACGTTGCTACAGAAAATTCATGTGATATCGTTAGTAAATAATATGATAACATATGTAATCCACTTCATGTCTATTACAAAAGTATTTCAAATATTACTCGTTACAAACGTCAGTTAGTTTTTTATTTAAAACAGTTTACTGTCCTGTCCATTACGCTAATGAATTATGAATTTATGATACTATTTCGTTATTAGCTTTTGAGAAAAATTACCAGCAACGATTTAGATAGTAGTCTATCTGTGCGTTCGTGCAATTAACTGCAAGCTCACTAATTTAACTTATTGAGACAGAATACTTGAATATGTATGCACACCATACGGGCTCCAATTAAGGCGTTTCAATTGGCGATTAAAATAATCAAGCGAATGCAAGGCGACTTTCGCAAGCGCAGTGTGGGCGCGCCTTAATCACGCTGCGATATGTCACTGTTTACTGTTCATGTTAATAGGCTAAATATTATTATTAATTTCAGCCATTTAAAGAAACTAAGCTGTTGACCCTAATATGTACGTATATGTTTTTTGTGTGTCATTATCAAACGCTCCGGAATTTTTATATTTTATAAGCATTGGCACGATTGGTCGACTTTGTTATGCTTATGAAATGAAATGTCTTTATTTTATTTCGCATACGTCTACGGGGGCACCCACAAATTATAGATGTCAAGGAAATATACTTTCTATATTCAGAGCTACTTCGTGGGTAACGTGGATATAAATATACAAAACGAGTACACTGACACTTAGTTGTAAAGCAGAAATTCAAATTGATATCAAAATGAGTTCAGTACGTCGACCATTATGGTGCAAAACCAGCAGTTTTGAATATATTGCGAAATAAAGCGACTCAAGTAGCATACGACCTACGATCTATTATAATGGCTAATCTAGGCCACTACGTAGCAGAAATAAATTACTTAGCACGTGAGCGCGGGGTGTCAGCTCATCATCATTCACGGGGCCGGAGGCGCCTCGCTCAATTGTCGGCTCCTTTTTTAATTCCCGCGGCAAATTACACTCGTCGCCGGCAATCACCCGCGAGACGTCCCGTGTGAAAGTGGACGGACAGATGGCTGCGAAGGCCTAACTCTAAACATTGGCTTACCATCATTGCTAGTGTCTCAACACGTTAACGAAATTATACAAAATATTTCAGTTTTGCTCAGAGGGTTCATGACTCTGCATTGCCTCTCCCTTGAATTTATTATACATATACATAACGTCAGAAAAGACATACAATTTATAAAGTACTAACTAGATAAATAGATGTGTTGTTTATGCCGCCGTGTCATTTGAAGAGCTCGCGACTAGTAGCTAGAAACTATGTTGTCATTCGATTCTGATTGCAGTTTGATATACCTTGATATTGGCTTAATAATAGTACCATAAGATGTATAACGTAAATATCTATGTATTGCTGTTGGATTACTTAATAAGTAAGTACCTAAAGTTGGATAAGGTTAGGCAGTTATGCTAATATCATGGGTTTCCAGTTTTTGAGACAAATTATTTACATTCACAAAATCCACAGCTTGTAACAATAAATTTACACGCTAAACTTATAATATAGTACAAAATGATAATATAGTATTATTAAGTACAAAAAAACCTGCTTGGCTATTGAGGGTACACTACTGGTTGATTCCTACATTATTAGAAGTGAAATAGTTTTCAAAATATTAAAAAGGTGTCTTGAAGCACTAAGTTAAACCTGTTTTTTACCCAGCTAATTACATGGCACCAGATGAAAATGTTGAAAATTGGTTCATTGTCTATGCACTGACTAAGTAGGTATGATGTGCGTTCGGCCAGCAGCGGCAGCAATTACAGCAGTAACGCGAACCCGGTATCGGCAGCTCCGCGCATTGTATGCAAATGGCCGACACCTCGCTCCCATTAGCCAATGCATCTCGCTCGGCGAGCCGCACTGCTAGCGAGGCGACAGCTCACAGATGTTTATTAAGAGTAAATCGAGTTTTGATTCAAAGGATACTGTTGGTAGGATTGTGGCATGACTGTGCTTGAGCATTGCTTGCTTATAAATTACATGATTTTCTTACACTTTTAATAGGTGAGATGTGTCTAAAAGGAATTTAGAGGGTAATTGCAACACATTTTCGTGTCTTCGTGAGTCACAGGCCTCTGATTTTGTTAAAAAAAGTCCGTAGTAGAAATTTACGTATTAACGATAAAGAAAAGGATTTCAAAGAAATGTAAACGACAAAAGTTTTTAAGAAAGAATAAGTATTCAAAAGGTATGTATGTGAAGTTTATCCATTGCACTTGACCAGCGTTGTAGACTATGGATCTCACTCTGAGAGGAGATTCGTACCTAACAGTTAGAACCTAGCATGTGCGTACCAAATCACTAGAACTAAATTTTTGGCACCTTTGGCAACATACTAATTCAACGCGAGATGAAATACATAATGAATCAAGTTATTAAATTGAAATAAATAATTATGTATTTGATAATAGTATATAGTAGAGTATGTAAAAGGTACAAGAAAAACATGTGCATTGTATGCAAATATGAGTACATAACACCACTCACCGTACCGGCTCATTAGATGTTTAATCTTGCGGCTAAGGTACTAATGAAGCGGGTAATTCTATTAATCAGGTGTACCCATGCTTGTATTTCATTCCGGTCATTGAAAGGAGATTAAATGTTTATTAGAACTCGTCCTGGTGCCATTACAAAACCTTTTTCACGGAAAGTTTGTTATTTTACACTCAACTGTGAGATTCTGTAGTGGTTTAAGAGACCCTGTGTTTTCACTTTCTTTAAAGGTAATGTGATTTTGTTAAATTTAGGGAACCAGTTAAATGTCAATAAAAATAACTTCTTGTGTTAGTAGAACTTCTCGCCAATCGCAATAATCAAAGCCGTGTTAAGTGCTGTTTTGTCCAGATTTAAAGAATGTTCAAAAACAATCTTATACGAGATAAGTAACTAAACTTAGCCATCGGGGATGATTAATCTGGTGTAGGACTCCAATCTTATGTAGAGTTGGACGCTACTCTCTCAAAGGGGCTGCATTTTTAAACGAGTGAAGTAACAAACGAGCATGTAGTTCACCTGATGGTAAGTGGTTACTGCCGCCCATGGTCATCTGTAAGCAAATTCATATAGGTAGAACAGGTGTTCTATCTAAGTCGATCACATATGCGTTGCTATTCCCGAAGAATAAGATGGCCACCGCGTAAATAAGTGAGCTGGCAAAAACACCCTTCCAACGAAACGCAAGAGCTGCTTCACGCTAGGAATACGTGTGGCGGTGGTAGGTGAGGTACCTTCCACCGGTCGAACTACGCTGGTTCTACCATCAGACCTACCGTTACCGCAGGTACCGTTTTACCTTCTATTTTAAAAAATCAATTTTAAAAATAACTTAACCTGATGTATATTTATCGCTCACACTGGAAGCTGGGAACTGTTGTGCTGGTTGTCATACGACATTCCGTTATCAGATGGGATATCAACAATGTATCTCTCTGCTGCCTTCCTCAGCAACACAACCTTGTGGCTGGACTTAAAGCTGAAGCATGTCATTAAATGCTACCTTATCTGATATGATAACACATGCCTATGGGCGGCAGTGGCCACTAACACTAGGTGGACAATATGCTTGTTTGTTACTTCTAAATTATAAAAAAATATTAAAAGCAAACGTAGCCTCAAGAGTTATTAAAAAAATAAGTAGGCATAAAGCTTATCGAAAGTTGCGAGTGTGAAACAAAAAAGAGTGAGGTTCTTCGCACGCTCACGAGATCGCGATTTGAATACGAGGCCGAACGCATTACGCGGCGGCCGCGCGATACTGCTGGCCAGCTGCTATTTATGTTCTTATGATGTTCAATACAACAGCTAAGAATCATTACAGCAATATCTATCGTTTTCCATTATTTAATTTAGTAAGTGCTGGATTCCCGTTTGTCGTCTGGTAAGAGAGAGATACGAGAGTTATAATTAATCAAGACTAAACGCAAGGTAACTTAAATAATATCTACTGCCGACAACGACTACTTATCATCAGACATATTACAGACGGGATCTGAAACCTGCGCGTTACATGATATGATTACCAGTGTGCTACCAGGTGTGTGCTTTATGTTATCAATAAAAATGTGTTTTTTTAAATCTTGATAGCAATATTACGTGTATGATGTTCACTGACAATTACGGTTTACGGTAAGTTGTCATTACGGCGCACAAACATTTCAGGTAACTAACTCGATCCTGAAAGTTATTACGAATACTACCTGTAAGAACTAGAAAATTAAAGTACTTGATATTTATTGACTTTACAATATTACCACAATATTCCAGTCAGACATCAACGTTACAAAACAATTCTACTTTAAGGAAAAATTTCGGAAATAATTCTTGAAGTGTTTATTGAATGTAAACATTTTTTACGGTCACAATAAATAAAAATATATTCCTTATTTATTTTAGAGACGCTTCGTATATTACAATTCTTGTAATAAGGTGTTTCAATTAAACTAATTAATTAATTCAGTTTATATTGCCCCACAAACATAAAATGCATTACGAATATGAATAATTATGGAATCATTAATGTATTATGATTGTGTTCATTTTAACGAGCATATAAAACCGAAATATGGCAAACACTTTAATGGATTTGCGAAATTCTCATCACTTTGTGTGTACACAGGTCGTCTGTTGTTGTAAAATGTTGTCTTAATACTGCATACTTCCAAGAAGTTCAAATAATTGAGGTGGTAGAGTCTCTAACATGTAGAGATTAGCGTAGAGAAAGATATAGATATATAGACTTTCGTAAACCCATTGTTGTCTCACTGCTGGGCGCTGGTGTTCTTTAAAAATGTAAGAAGAAGACCGTAGTACACCGTGCTGGCCAAGTGCGCGTGGAAGATTTTACACGCCTTTAAGTACCTTTCTTTTTACAGAACTCTCAGGTGTGTAACTTTCCTCACGATATAATACATAATATAATTTTTTTAATTCGCCACTACCGCTGTCACTCAGCTTAAAAATAATTTCACATATATTGAAGTACATATGTATGAATTAAAATTAAATAAATATTTTGTTAAATAAGTCCAATTTATTAAAAAAAAAAAACATGCGTGCGTACAAAGTACACATGTCAGAAGTGAAACTTCTTTGGCGAACTAATTTATAAA
>DWNE01005295.1:0-14145 GCA_018249875.1 Cecropterus toxeus | reverse complement strand
GTACCAAAAAGGTATTGAATCTTGATAGTCTCCAAACAAATAATATCGCACTTGGTCCAGGGGTTCTGACGCTAACGATAATTCATCTATACATATATATGTAATTGAAGTGTTTGTAATATCAAAATATTTTTTTTATTTTTACCAAATGCTTATAAATATAACACTGATAACAAAAAGTCGTTTAAACAATTTTTTGTCAGTCTGTCTAGCAGTCTGATTGACATATAAAGCAATAGTAAGCAACTGAGTATTTACCACAAAATTAGAGTTAAATTGCAACAAATGCGCCTATTTGCGAAATTTATGTAGACAGTAACTCTTTAAAACTTACCAATTTTTTTTTCTAAATATTTTTAATATTGCATACAGTTTAGTGTTTCTCATTACTTAGATTATATTAAATAAAACTATGTTATATTTAAATTACCATTTAATATTATAAAAGATGATAAACGAACAGTCAATATACATTATTGCTTAAAGCATATTTCGTTTTATTAACATTATAACAGTATACATAACATTTTTTGTGCACTTAACGTATTCGTAAACCTTTGCAGATAAAATACAATATTTATGGAATCCATACGATAGTACGATTAGTAGGCAAACATTTCATCTTACTTTGGGAAGTAGGGGTCCCGGCGAATATCGTGTAATATTTTTGTCAGCTAGAAACAAGCAAAAGTTACGAGAAATAGATATAAAGTAAGTATGATTGTTTCCTAAAATATGCCCAAACCATACACAAATTATTAAACGAATCGCAGTACGATTTAAGCATTTTATTGTAATTTTTTTATTGTAAATCTAGTTTTTAAGCAATCTTAAATGCTTGCCATAAATAAAAGTATTGAGCAAATTATTTTTCCATCTTATTAAAATAAATTCAATGCACTTATAACTTCATAAAAAAAAAAGAAATGTGACATTAGAAGATGGAGAGGATTTTATCAAATTTCACCAGAGGGAGAAGGGGTCACAAAATTTTCAAAAAACGCTTCACGTAATTAATGGTCGCTCCCTTACAAATTTTCAAACATACACGAGATTGTCATGAAAATCATGAATTTCTTGCAATTGTATAGTAAACTTATATAGTTTTTACACTCCCTTAAGCTTTACCTCTGTTTACCTTTTTGTAAATTAACAATAATAATCAATTCTACAGTAACACAGCCAAATTAAAATCCCATCTTAAATTCGTTTTGCTTCTAATAAAAATCACTATTATTGATTTTATTACCCTATCTAGCGGTCTTCATACCGGTCTGACGCGCAGTGCGTCCTGGGTTCGATTTCCGGCTAGACAGAAATATGGATGATGAGTTTAGATTTCTGTTGTGGGTCTGGGTGTTTGTGTATTCGTCTTTGTGTGTTCATGGCACCCACGACACAGGAGAAAATCCTAGTGTGGGGCTATGAGTGTAGAAAGTATGTTTTTTTTTATCTGTGAATAATAATTAATAAAATATTCATAAAATTGCCATTTAACTGTCAGTTAATTTGCTAAACTAAATTAATTTAGCTGATTAAGTCGCAAGCTAATTAGCTGAGCTAGTTCAGTTAACCGGTTAGCTAGCTAATAAAGTAACTTCTATTGCCGGCTTAACTGGCTATGATGAATTAAATTTCTGTTCTCGGTCTGGGTGTTTGTGTATTTGTCTTCGTGTGCCCATGGCACCCACGACATGGGGTAATCCTTATGTTTGAAAATGTTTCTTTATGTGTAAGACATAAAATATGTTTTCAAAGTACTAATACATAAATATACAATGTATTGCAAGAAATTTTAAATTAACCTTCTCCAGAGAACTTGTTTGCATTTTCTAAATACTTCTTATTGTCAAATTTGTATTCATTCGCAATGTCTTGCATGAGAGGGTCATCACAGTTTGGGTTTGAGAGCAGCACCTTGATGGAGTTTAAAACGTCTAACAACTTGTTGGATGAGGTCCAACAATTGTTCTTCAACAGGTCCAGACAGATACGGCCCTCTGAAATGATATAAATGATAAACATACATTAGTGTTAAATGAAAATGTTTGGTTTTAACACAAATTTCTGCCTAATAATATCCAATCATCTTCTATTGGCATTTTAAAATGCTGTATTTGAATGTATAATCAATTTCCTTGCTTGTAAATAAAAATTTAATTAATAATAATCACAAACTTCGACAAAAGTCATGATTTTAGATATATATTGAGATTAGACTACACTATTGTGGATACTCAGCTATCTTTTTCTTTATCAACCGTTTAAAGTCTACAGCTGGACATAGGTCTCCCCCTAATCGATGCCACTCCGACCATGTGTACTCAAGATGAATACGGACCAGTGCTTCCAAGTGCACTATGATTACAGTAATCTACTGTTATTTCAACTCTACTGTATGCTGTGATGACCAATCACAGTACACAGTAAAATCAATTTTTTACATTGTTTTCTTGGTCGTCAATTTGCACAAACCTAGAGAAAATAGTAAGTTCGTCGACCTAAATTTCCCTTCAAATTTGTTTAAAATATCATCTACTGTAATTTTGTACAAAAATACTGTAATTTAATGGTATTCAGCAGGAACCACTGTAATTTTATAATCACGATACGAAAGCACAGCTCAGGACAGATACTCGGCTGATATATCAAAATTACCTTTATCTATGTTCGGATGATAGACCGGTGTGGTGAACCTAACTAGCGGCGGTTCGTGTGGGTAGTTTCCGGGTAAATTGATCTTCAGTTTGAAGGTTTTGCTCTCGTACGGTGACTTCTCCGGGCCTTCTATATGAGCGACCAACTCGTCGTAAACATCCTCGACTTTTGGGTAACAAATGAACCCGGTTTGTTCCTTCTCAAACATTTCAATCTCCCGCCTTAATCGCAATAAACGAATTTTATTTTCACCTCCACTCATCGTGAATGTAACTAATTAAACTGATAGATGCTTATAATAGACATTAGACAAAAGGATCTAAAATGAAAATTTAGGAAATCGCTGTTGCAAAAATTTTGCCCGATTCAAAATAGCAGATAGCTAGAGATTAGTGATGCGACTCGAGTCAGGTTTTTACTCGAGTCACTCGAGTAAATTAGACACACTCGTTACTCGAGTGAAAAAAAATATCACTCGAGTCAGTTACCGAGTGAAATAGTCGCATCGAGTTGATTCTGTTGTCAGTAAATGTCACTACGTTATTTCCGTCGTGTTTTTTTTTTGGTCGTCAAGTTAGATATTGCGGTTTTTTTTTGGTCGTCAAGTTAGATATTGCCGTTTTATTGTCTTTTGGTCGTCAAGTTAGATATTGACGTTTTTTTTTTTTTGGTCGTCAAGTTAGACATTCCCGTTTATTTTATTTATTTTGGTCGTGAAAATTTAAGTAAGATTTTTCACTCGAGTGAGGTATCAGAATTGTTCGAGTGACTCGAGTTACGAAATCCTACTCGAGTCGCATCACTACTAGAGATGGGTCAACTCGAGTGGTTTTGAACGAATCAAGAAATCTATCGATAGAGCGAGAGCTCAATTCGTTCATTCCCACTATCGATAGTATGAAATTGTCATTATTTTGATTATTTGTTGTGTAAGCATGGTGACGTAAAAGGAATTACTTTCTTCAGAATGTGTTTGAATAGCCAGAGATTGTTTTTTTTTTACAAACATGCCATTTATCTTTCTACCGACGATCTCTACTTATACTCTTGACTTTAATGTCTTCTGAAATAAAGTCTTACGTGTAGAAAATTAACGTTAAATACTGTATTAAAAATATCCTTAAAATGACCATAGCAGACAAAGAAAAAATTAAAAATAAACGGAGCAAGAGGGAGTGATTATTTTTAAAACTGACACCATTATGTCCCTTTTTACGTGTGATCGTTAAAATGTTTACTGTTCCGTTAGTTGAAGTACAAGCACGGAACAGCAGTCAACTACAATTTAACAATTAAATGGTTAGATAATCGATGTACGGATGCTGCAAAATATTTTTTTTCACAATCGATTACTTAAAACTGATTTCACAACACTTATTAGCTATGTCATTATGACAGAACTTGTATTTGTCAATATTGTCAATTTATGAATTCAGTTAACTATAAAGTTGTAAACAATAATATTTTATACTTAAATCACATTTAGAACATTTATTATATCGCGACGTAAGACTTAAATACAATAATTATAATGATGAACAGAGGCGCACGGACGGCTCGGTTGGCTGAAGAGGTGCGAAAATTCGCGGAATCGCCGTCATGGGGAATTGCTTGCAAACCAAAAGTAGACGACGCGTATGATGTTTTGCTCGCTAGCATAAAGGGTCCAGAAGGTTCTCCTTACGAGAATGGCATCTTCAATCTCGAAGTTGACCTATCCGAGAAGTACCCATTCGAGCCGCCCCATATAAAGTTCATTACGCCAATCATACATCCTAACATAGACAATGGTATTTTTTGTACATTACACATTTTTTTTAATAAATATTTATTTAAAATGCTTTGACTTAGCGTCCTTTAAACCTATTTTTTTAAATTTGCCGTTATGGTCACTCCGTTTAGTCTATCTTAAATAAATGTATCAAAGGAATAATAGGCTCGCAATTGATAAGTGCCATCAACAAGTGTGATGATTAATATGGTAATAATGTAGAACTCTTCAGGATTTGATTGCTCAGGCACTTCTGCTGTACATATTTCATTACAATATGATTATTAAGCCTAGGTTTGATGGTTGTGATATAAGGGAGGTCTAAGTGCTAGCAAGGTACTTGATAATCCTATTTGCGATTGGTTACAGATGCCTAGGGGTAGCAGTAGCTACTTACCATTAGCTATACCCCATGATTACACCTGCTACTATATAAGAAAAAGCAAACGAACAAATATAGCATTTATTTATTTATTTAAATAATTTTTCAATTCCAACTCTTCAGCTTTATAATATTAAACATGACAATATTTAAAAAATGGACATGAAGGCTTATAAATAAATGCAAAAACCCAAAACTAGCTGAGGACAATTCTTCATACGAAATACATTTTACACTTACTGTTTAGTATTTTAGACTGGTTAAAACGGTAAATTCAAAATTTGGTGTGTCAGACCTTCCTTGCAAAACACAGGAAGTTGGGGTATATTTTGGGGTGCTTACTAGTTGCTTAGCAATTATAAATTTACACTAAAGATATTTACACCTATTTCTAGTGTGAAGGAGTTCTTGCATTTTGGTGGAAGGGTGTGTTAGTCCTTGGGAGTTGCTATGCATTTATAATTGACTACAGATAGAACCCGTGTTCTGTATGAAGTTGGTTACAGAAGTCCATGGGTGGCAGTTACCACTTACCATCTGGTGGACTGCAAGCTGTAGTACTTTTTTGCATAAATTGCTCTGCATATGGAAATATATTTAGGAATCTTAAATTTACTTTAAACCCAGAGACCTAAAAATCATAAAATTAATTGTCATAATTACTATATTATTTCAGTGGGCCGTATCTGCTTGGATATATTAATGCTGCCACCAAAAGGCTCATGGTTGCCAACCATGAGGCTAGATACCGTACTGGTAGCCATTCAGACCCTTCTAGCATACCCAAATCCTGAAGATCCCCTTGTGCCAGATATAGCCTCAGAGTACAAGCTAGATTACGAGAGTTATCTGAAAAAAGCCAGAGAAGGTACTATGAGGTATGCTACAGTTAACAACTATTTATGAATCAAAGACAGTCATGCTGCAGGTAAATTGGGGTAAAATCAGCTTTGATGTAAAAAGTATAAATTAATTATGCATTATTTTAATATTGTCAAGATAAGATATAGGATAAATTTGTATGATGGACATTTCAGACAAATTTTAGCAGATTTTTAAAAATTCCAACGTTATGCACAATACTTTGATGTTTTGGCAAATAGAGAACTTCCGCCAGTTAGTGTCATGTCTGGGGAGAGGCTATGCTCTAAGTCTCAGTATAGAGCTCATTTATATTATTTTATACATATATATGTGAAAGATTTTGAGAAAACATAGATAGTGTGATTCAGAATATAGTGGAGCCATCTTTTGATGTGATGCGGCAAATAGCCTCAATATTATATGTATTTGATTTATTTGGTTTTAAGTTTTTACCCACTACTTATCTTAATAAGTAGTGGGTAAAAAGTTAAAATATAAATATAAAGACAATAATGTAAGTTGAGGTAAGCCTCAACTTATCTTATTGTCTTTATATTTTACCTATATTTTTATGTTATATGGTTTTGTATGTTTTATGTGCAAAGAAGTTCGAAATATGTCAATAATTTTATTCATAGATTTGTGCCGTAATAACTTGTAGAAAAGTATATTTATGAAGGTGTTAATAGAGTAATATTATAAGAATGTTCATACATCTATTGATTGCCACCAGTGAGTCTGGTTATATTTTTATATCTTTATGTGTATTTTTTATTTAATTAAATGATGTAAATAATGTTAAACATTTATATGAAGTAGTATGTTCAGATAATTATTTATGTAATATAGTTAAAAGTTGAGTTAAATAAAAAAATAAACAATTTGTTTAAAATGACAATAGAAGTTTTTATTTCTTTAGTTTCAGCATTTTGTGGTACTGTAATGGGTACATATCATTTGATGTAATTATTTAAAAAGTAAAAAAGTAAGATAAAAGCTACATAAGAATGAAGATCAGATTTGTTTTCTTCCATAATAAATATTAAATTGATATACTCCTGGATTCTAGTTATCAAATCGAAAAACAGATGACGTTAGTAGCAAGCGTAATGAGAAAGAATAAATTTAACATATTTTGGGGTTGCTAGATAAGTGGTAGTATGTAGTGACATTTTATTTTATAGCAATATAGGATAAAAGCATTTTATCGCAATAAAGTATTTGCCCGAAAAAAATAGGAGACCACATTATCAGATTCGATCAGTCGATTTCGTTATACGAATACGAAAAATTACATTTCTAAGAAAACCATTTATTTTGTTCTTAATTTCTACAGATATAGATGAGCCTTATAATTCTTAATTAAAAAAAATACATAATAATATACGTTACTAAAGATCAATTAATTCATGTTATTGGAACAAAAATAATAACAATATAAACTATTAGTAATAAAATCCTGAAATAAATAGTGTTATTATTGCTATATGTTCGACAGTTTTTGATTTTTGAACGTGACCCTGAAATGTCAATAATAGGTTTGATTTTGAAATGAAGATTTTTTTCTTCGTAAAGTTCGAATGATCGTAGAAAAGGTGTGTTTGTGATAGATTAATTTGACGAATAAAGTTTAATTTATTGTAGATTAAAACCCATAAGACTCTAGCAATCAGTTTCATTAGTGTTAGATGTGATAGTAGTGTATAATTTAATAGTATTTTGTGCAATATCTATTAATTGTGATGGCAGACACCTTGCTGCGGCATACTGCACTGAAATCGGTACGTATTAAATTTTTCTGTATAATTACTTATCCGAAACGCGTATAAATAATTGCCGGAATAATTTAGGCAGCGTATTGTAGATTTAAATTGACATAAATACCTTTTTTTTGACGATAGTTTTTTTCCAAAATCAATACTTTTGAAACTTACATAAATGGGCTTTACATTAAAAAGAAGCGTTTGAATTGTTATTTTATTGACTAAATATGTTAAAGTTAGATTTATTATGTGTGTAGGACGTTTACGTAACATGTTATGCGATATTTATGCTAAGTGTTGTAATATTGGTCCGCCGGCGCTTCTCGGAAGAGCGTGTTGTAAAACATGTGCTTGCTTGTTTGATATTATCGTCGATTGTTTCGCGGTATTAATTTCTTATAACATTCAATAGAAGCTGTGAGAATATTTATAATCTTCAAGTTCTTGTAGATATGATAATATTTATAAATCTACTGTTCTTGTACACTATCGTTGCCGTTTTACTGTCTCTCCGCTGGGCATGAGTCTCTAACGGGGTCTGAAAGGCTAAGGCCAGGGCTCCCGATGTTATATTGGCGTGGAAAACAAATTGACTATATTTTTCTTTTGAAGGAACCTTAGCTTGCTACTTCTATAACTAGTTTTGCCTTTCAGTTATGCTATAACTTAAAAACAAATGATAAATGGAAAATAATTTTAATGAAACTACTAATGCGTAGATTAAGATTTTTTAATATATTTTCTAATGATAGTATACAGCTCCGGATATAGGGGAGGCCTAGCCGGGCCTATGCCTCAGGCGGTAAGTTCAGAGGGCGGAAAATTCAAACCTTGTAAACGAATGCACAACTCATAAGAACTCTTGTCACATATACGTTTTAATGACAACTGATTATGGGACACTTATGGCTGAAATGATGGTAAAAAGAAATTTCAAGAAAGAAATTATTTATTTTTTCCCAATGTGTACTTATCTGTCCTACATAACTTATCCACTTTCTAGCTTAACATACAATTCCCACTTTTTCTTTTCTTTACTACTGTTCTCCTTACCTTTTCCATGCATAGGTTGTCTGGAAGAGATCGCTGTCTAACGATAAGGCCACCTATTGCGTACGGCTGATCCACATTGTATGTTATTGCTGTTTCTTTATGTTTATTCTAGTCTATTCTATTCTATTTAAGTGGGCAGTGGTGGCATTTTCAAGTGTTTGACCCGTCTAAAAATAAATAATAGAAGATCCGGGGCTGATAGTATACCGTTAATGAGTCCTGCTAGAACATTCTGTTTGAACCCTGTGACCCTAAGAACCTAAGGGTTCCGCAAATCACCATTAAGAAATCTCTGGTCCAAACCACAGTGGACAGTGCTGGACATGTGTTCATTGGCAGATTTTATAGGGTATATTTTTTAGGGTTCTGTACCCAACTAAAAACCCTATTACTAATACTCATGTCCGTCTGTCTTTAACCAGGCTGTATGTCATGAACGGTGATAGCTGAATTTTTTACAGACAACCTATTCCTGCTGCTGCTATAGCAACGAAAACTAAAAATAGACTAAAATATATATATATATATCTATGTGGAGATCCCATGCATTTAACCCAATTTTTTGCTTTTTTTATAGATAATGGTGCAGAACCCTTAGTGTGCGATTCTGACTTGCACTTGGCCAGTTATTATTTATTTTTATTTATAAATACGAAGTAACAAACAAGCAAGCAGCCCATATGTGGTAAGTGGTTACTGCCGCCCATGGACATTTGTAAGCAACTTCATATAGAACAGGGGTTCTACAGTGAGATGGTTGCCTCATATAAAAGTAAACCGGCAACCAAACCCTTCCACCGAAACGCAAGAACTGCTTAATGCTAGAAATTTGTGTGGCGGTGGTACTTCCCCAGTCAAACTACATTGATTCTACCACCCGGCAAACTACACTTTTATGAACATTAGAAGTGGTATATAAGGGAATGTCTTATTCATTCCGAAATTATAGCAATTACGGCTAAATGAAGGGTGGGCAAGGATGGCCTGTTGAAACAGACAGAGGTCTACGTAGCAAGACTCATCCAAATTGATTGTGTAATGCAAGTTCTCAGACCCTTTTTATACGAATAGCAGGTACATAGAGCAATCATTAGATTTTGTCCAATGCACGTCCATACTTGTGATGTCATCTGATTTTAATGGCTAGACAGCTATCGCTGACATACTAAACTTTTGCTTAGAAATTGCTTTTTTATGAGAATGAAGTAGCAAACGAGCATACACCACCATCCACCATTATTCTCATTTGCACTTTGGATGAGTATAGCCACACCCTTTAGACAATAACATATCAGCACTTAACAAAACTGTTACAAGTCATTAAAATACACGCTGTCTACACTCATAGCCCCACAGTAGGATTTTCTCCGGTGTGGTGGGTGCCATGGACACACAAAGACGAATACACAAACAACCAGACCCAGAACAGAAATCTAAACCCTTCATTCATATTTCTGTCTGACCGGGAATTGAATCCGGGACCCATTGCGCGTCAGACGTAATTTGTTGACATTGTTATTATTTATATCATTTACATATAAAAGAAACCAGACCCAATTTGTTGATCTGTTATGTAAAGTTGCAAATTAGACTTACAAAAATATTTAAATTAGGTGTCTCAGTGTATAAGGAAGGATAATGCTATTTTTTACCTATGTGGGATTCCCTGTCATTGTAATGAGAACAGGTAAAGTTGAAAAAGCCAATAAAATTGTACTACTTAGTTGTACCTATGATTGTAGGTATTAAACTATTCAAGTAGTACCTCGAACTTATTAGTTTTAGGTAAAACTCTTATAGTCCTTGGTAACATCTGCCTGTTGTATGGGGCCGTCCATTAATCATGTTATTTATTTATTTATTACATATACACACAACCATTACAGATTTACCCAATGGGGCAATGCGGTCACACTAAAAAAAATCCTTAAAAATAACTTAAATATTACACAATACATCCGCCTAAAAACGTGATTTTATTGACGCGACTTCAACATTAGTTATATAGCTCTTTACGTTTTTCTATAGATAATGGTACGGGTTCCTTCGTGCGAGAGTCCGACTCGCACTTGGCTGGTTTTATATAAGGTGACCAGTTTTTGGGAGTAGCAACGCATCTGTGATCGACTTCAGAATCCCTGTTCTATATAAAGTTGTATGTCCATGGGCGGCAGTTACCACTTACCATCAGGTGAACTGAATGTTAGTTTGTTACTTCAATCTGTTAAAAAAAGTAAGAAAATGTTGACACAGAAAACTTATGCCCTCGTGCCGAAAATCTATGGCATTGGTACAAATATGTGTCAAATGTATACGTGTATTTGTACAAGTTTATACCATTTTAATATGTTACGGGTACACACAATACGAATCGCGATCGAATTACATAAACCTCAGGTGATCTCTACTGAGCGTCATTACTTCCCACGTTTAGTAAGAGAAGCAATAGAGATCAAAAAACACCCTAAGAACTTTAACAGAGAAGATGGTTTTAAATTAGCGCAAACGTGGAATCCAGTGGTTAGCTTATGTAAATCACAAATAATGCAAAGTTCGGTGCGTAAGGATACAGTTAGTGTTGTGTGTCGTGATATGGAACCTAAAAAAGAAAAACGAACTAGACGTAGGGTAGATAGGTTAATCTATCACTAGTGCTCGTCAACGGTTTCTCCCCGCTACCGCAGTTTCGCCGTGACCACGATCCATGCAACTGGGTCGAAATATCGGCAAAAAAAAATTCAAAAAACCGCATATCGTGAGTACCCGTAAAATATTAAAATGTATAAATTCCGCGATAATATTAGTCTAAAATCATAAGTTTAATACCATTTTATAATTAGGACTAACATAGATATAGGTCCTTGACTCCTTTTATATCGCGCAGTCAGTCCTTTCCGTCTAAAGAGATCGAACTCAAAATTTAGGCACGGCGAGTTAAATAGATGATATAACTCGTTATATAGTCGTCTATCTTTTTAAGAATTAAAAATAAAAAGTTATAATTAAAATACACTTAATCTTAATACGAAAAGGACACTCATAAATGTAAGGTCTCCTTAATAACCTTAGCGCTTAAGAAACTCCTGTTATATGTTCCTTTCATTTTCACCGTGGCTTATAGCTTGTGATCAACCCCAGACAGAATTAAAAAGCCATTCTATGTGCTCCTAATGGTCCTCATCGCGCTACCGCGAAGGTATCTATATAGGGCACATACTCCAGTATTTGAGACTTTCTTCGTTCATTCCTTTTGATTTGTGCTAAAAAAAAGCGACACGTAATGGATTGCCGGGCAAGACGAGCGGTATGACTAGTAAAGCTGCCACATTATCTCTGCCACTTCGCTATTTCCCTGTCAACTCGTGGAGCGTTTGGCCGGAGTATGAGATAATGACGAGTACATAATGCAGCAAATTCTCTGCTCATTCCCCTTGCCATGTTGAGAGTGTGGCCGAAGCATGTGATCAGTCATAAGTTTACTTAAAGGCAACCCGCTGAGTTTCTTGGGTCTTCTCAATTGAGGTCGTTCCGATCCGGTGGTAGTGGAAAAAAATATTGTTACTGACAATTTGTAAGCGCACCAATAGGCCTATGGAAAATAAAAACATCTCATATCATTCCAGTAACTTGAGGACTAAGTTGGAATACCATGTATATTATCTCTTCCTTCTTACTCCCTTCATACTAAATCACAGCAGCCTTTCACACTGCTCTTATTATATAATACCGCCGAACTCTGTACTACTATTTACTACACGCCTCAAACTAGAAGACACCAATTGTTCAGTATTTATGACTGGCCGAAATACTGAATTAAATAAATTCGTAAAATTCAAAAATATTGACGTTCTGTCACAACACTTTTTACATTCACTCATTACTCGGTTTTCGGCACGGACGATATGGTTATATTATTATTGTTTTGTGTGGTGGTCACGGGACCTGGAAGTGGAAGTACAAAAGGCTGACCGGTCGCCAAACCCTCTGCACTCAAGAAGGAGGTATTTATATATATTTTCACCTGTATCTATCGCCACTAGGACGGCAGAATTCAAATTCAGATTTGGACTACCAGCGACCTAAAATTCATACACTAATGTTTAACACTGCAATAAGGCTGAAATATTTACCCATCCATCAGCCATCAGGTCGAGCTGGACATTACCTTCCCTGATAGAGGATTTTGCCTGTAGTCACCGCACTTGGTGTTGATGTTTAACAAGAAGACGCCGCTCTTTCTCCCGGATTTTATCCTGTAGTCGTCCCACGACATCAACGGAAGAAAGGGACTGTAATTTAAGACCGTTCAAGGCAGAAATAGATTACAAAAAAATAAATAAAAACATAGTCAATGTCACTACAAAAAAGTACATGCTCTTGTGTCCTCGTACATTGGCCTCAATTTGCCTCCATTATTTACTACGAGGTTATAATTCAACTTTATAGCCGTTAAATCTATTTGATCTAACATTTATTCATAAATACAGATCTAGGAGGAACAAAAAATGAAGCTATTATGCTCAGTTGTAAGAAATGACACTGTTTATAATAATTTTAGTCATTGAGATTTTTTGCAGATTTTTTCCTTATGCATTTAGTAAAAGTAACAAAAAGAACCAGTATGGTTCGATCGGTGAAGTCGTAGTCTTCCCATTATTGTCCCACTGCTGGGCAAGGAAATCCTGTCAGAGTTTTAGACAGTCTACCGCGCTGGCCAAGTGCGAATTGGTAGACTTCACACAACTTTGAAATTTTTAAAGAAGACTGATTTGTAAGTTACTTTAATTTGCAAATCATTTTAGAATAATGAAAAGTGCGTGCCAAGGTTTTTTACCTGACATCCTTAATTGAGAGGGTAAAATTCAGTAGGCTTTTACTACTTTTAGATCAAGGAGACCATCTTTATTTAAGAGCAAGTAGGTCTGTATTTCTAAAAACCATATTTGACGGCTATCTTAGTGCTTAGGAGTCGCTACGAATCCGTGATCGACTTCATTTGGAACTCCGGTTCTATAAAAAAATGGTAACAAATGCCAATGGGTGGTAGTATCCACTTACAATCAGATGGACTCGTTCGTTTGCTACTTCCACCTTATAAAAATGAATAGACAGACTGAGATTGTACTCGTATAGTTATATATTAGTTATTTTTAAACCAAAACATGCAAGTCATGCAGCGAGTTCCGAGGTTACGTACATTTAGTAGAATTGGTTGTTACTAGTGTTTTTGTGGGATAGTGATGCTAGAATTTAACTATGTATCGATATTTTTTATTTTTGTTCGTGTCGGCTGGGATTGGGGTGCTTGCAGGTTGTAAACCTTCCACATAACATCCAAGGGAGTCCCTGAAAAACTGAATTGTGTGCGATCAAGATCTCTGGCCAGCAAAATGCCGAGCCATTTATTTTGCCCTCTTATGAATGTTTTCTTTTTCTGATTTTTTTTCATTGTATACTGTATTGTCTATGAGTATTTCTCTTTATTGAAATTAGTCAAGTATTTTATTAATATAAATTAAATATTGGTAGATGGTAAAACTTTTCGATGACGAGCCGCGTGATCGAGCGGTTACCATACCGATCTAACGCGCAGTGGGTCCCGAGTTCGATCCCCGGCCAGACAGGCATCTGAATGATGAGTTTAGATTTCTGTT
>DWNE01005294.1:0-14146 GCA_018249875.1 Cecropterus toxeus | reverse complement strand
CTTTATGCAAATTTCAGACTTATACGTTTTTCTCATGGACGCCCTTGTCAGAACTAAACCAAATTAAAATGGGACCCCACGACGAGCAACACTTTTTTAAATTATTCAATAAATTTCAAATAAAAAAAAAATGTCAAAATCGGTCCACTCTACCCATCCATTTCGATGTATCAAACATAAAAAATAAAAAAAAATACAGACGAATTGAGAACCTCCTCCTTTTTGGAAGTCAGTTAAAAAACAATAACATTCCTCATAATAAAAAAAAACGGCTTGTGAATCATTAAAAAAACCCACCAAGTTGTTATACAACAGCGTGTTTCAGGTAATAAATCCGTCGCCGAGTTCGCACAAGGAGGCAACTGCGTGACTTTTCTTGAAAACATTTTAATTTTTTAATTAAAACAAGAGTAGTGCCGCACCCCTGTCACGCTCGGGCAGATCGCGAAGTTCTAATTTCTTTTTAATTCAATCCCAAGAAACACGTGTGGCAACGACTCGGAAGTAGACGTGGTCGTTGTCGGTTTTGTTTTAAAGCGGTTGCGTTGCCGATATTTGGTTTTGATATCGATATGGAAAACTGTTTTGTTAATAGATATCAGAAGCGCAGCTTCTAAGCGACATTGAGTTGGTGATATAGCTAAGTAAATTAGTTTCAGTTGCAAATGGATGGCAATTTCGTTTCGATGGAAAGTTGTGGTTGCTCACTTTCATATAAGGCGTCTATCTAAAACCTCGGGAATAATTGCGCTTCTGTGTTGGACGTAAGATAGAACCCGTATTCTATATAAAGTGGATTACTCATGTCCATTGGCTGTGACTAGACACCAGATGAACTGCATGTTTACTATTTCTATCTTGTAAAAAACAATTGAGATCGGTTTGAGTTTAGTTATTTAGTCTCGTACTTCCATCGATTCGTTGGTTGTTATAACGGTTGACTACGCCTAGAGTATCGATATTGTACGATACGTCAACGAAAACGGTTATTATATATAATATAATAGTTACGTTAATTCTTACGTTTTAATTAGAAATCTCTATATAGAATGGTGATGGTTGTTTTGAATTATAATATTATAAACTGTGTTCAGCTTAGTGTGTAATGGTGACCTACTTTTGAATAGTGCGTTCTACATTAAGAAAGGAAACTTTATTATGTATATTATAACGTAACGCTTTATTAAAATATTTTTTAAGTGGAAGCACTTTTCGTTGAATGGAATACAAGTTTACATATTTATTATTATAAATCTTGCATCTAACTGAAAATCTATATAATTATCAACATTATAGGAATATTTTAGCTAATTAGATAATGTAGTTAGTTATCTCGCTGAGTATCCACAATGCGCGAATGAGCGAAAGCCAATATAAAAAAAATATATCGAAGTAGAAACAGAAACGTCTCACAATCATGAAAAATCATATCTAATTTTTTTTATTGATCCTGAAGTTGACTCCAGGATTAATAAAGAAAAATTTACAACGTTTAAATTAACACTAGTTGTTGAGGCTCTACTCATGCATCTTAAATCGCTAATATATACATAGATAACGAACAAAAGGTGGATAGAAATACCCACATAATATTATTGTTTCAATAAAGAATGTATATAACTCAAAAATTGCAGCTATTGTATGTGTCTCTTTAACACGAAAGGGAGCAAGGGACGAGACGAAATAAGGGCACTTGTTATCAATATTTATGTGTAATATGTAAGTAACTCTTTTATGCAACAATTACAGATTTTACATTAAATTTAACTCTTTGTAACTGAAATACCGTATGGGATGCTCTTTACCGCGATAAAAGTGAGCCAAGCGTTAGGAGCCTCGTGAAAAATATAATAGGTATATTTTTAAAATAATTATAATTGATAACTTTTTTTTAATATTTCATTTGTTTTCTTGTTTCAGGTAAGCAATGGCGGAATTTTATTTGAATGCCATGTATAACATTGTAAGTAAAATCATATTGGTGAAATTATTTCGTTAATAACGGAACGAAATACATCCACTGGCTGGCCATCTTCATCTGCTTCATCTGTGTGTAACTTTCTACTAATATTATTAAGTTGAAACTTTGTGAGGATTGACGAATTAATCCGTGTTGCTCTGCCACATTAATCTATTGGTCAGATTTGGACGAAATTTGACACACAGTTTATGAACTGGATATATAATATGATGCAAGCGGGAGCTATAATATATACGGGTGCTTCTTCCTAGCTTCTTACACACTATAGTCGTGTCAACTGTATGGTAGGAGAGGAGGGGGGGTTGGGTGTTTCCGCATTGTGCGAACTAAGTCTAAGCTAACTAAGCTTCAAGCGGGAGCGGAAAGAGCTTGTTTTTTAAAACGTAATATATATAAAAATGTATGAATGAAAAAGGTCAAGAAATGGACATGATCGATTTCATTCATATATCATGTTGCATAGTTGAATTACATTATACATTTATTTATACATTCTACATTTTACATTTTCATTTTTATTAGCGATGTTACTTTTCATAAGTTTTCACGCGTATTGATATTTGATCCATTCCTTAGGTTTATTGAAAATTGATCTGCCACTATAGTACTTTTCTCTTTGGTGGCATTTTCAGCACTTTAAAGCGCTTTCAATTATGATTTTCTAAACGGAAACTCTACTTCTACTAGAATATGTGACATACTTAATTTTCAATTAACTTTCTAACGTAATTATAACACCAATATTCGCAGCTCTCTCACCTAATCGTTCAACCCTCGGCCTTGGTAGATACGTCTAAGTGGGCCACGACAGATACGCCTGTCAACTCGTAGACTATTGCGTGCAATCAATATACTAGCACTCATTCAACGCTGAGCCACTGCGCTATCGGGATATTTACATTGTACTATGCGTTTACATTACATTACGTTTCAGTTTACGGAGAACACGAGGTTGCGTAACGTTTTGTATGTGTGCAGTGTTATGAACTCTGGTTGAAATTCGGTTTCGTGAAGTATTCGTGAAGTACTTGAAGTAGCGTTCTTAGAAAATGAATTGACGTTTCAAAAATAGAGCTTTCCAACTGACGCGCGTAAAAATGTTATCGTTATTTATATTGCGTATTTATGTGTGTGCATGTGTGTGTTAATTTTGTGTATTTGTGCAACATTACTTATGTGTGTGTACGTACGCGTGCGTGTATAGGTGTTATGAGTTCATGTTTCGTTTTATAGGGTTAGAATGTATGCTTTCGACAAAGCTTATGACCATCAGTATATTTGCACGGTGTTCGTATTTAACGTACGTAAACAATCGCATAGGTATTTCTATAGGTATTTTTACCTAAGTATTTCGAATAAGTTACGTTTATACGATATGATTTGAAACGTAACTTATAATGTGTAAGGTTAAATTCGTGCATATAATATGGATTCTTAGTAAAGAACATTAGTTACTTCCCTACATTTGTTTCATCTGAAATATCTTTTTATGTATGTCCATACATGATTTATCAGATAACGTAAAAACTGAGGATTTGATATAAAAATTCAAAGTTACGTAAAATCTACCAGTTATTACATGACCAGTATATGACGGTATATTTTAAATCCGTTGTTCTGGGTGCAAACCCTTTTAACTGAGTTTTCTTTAATAAACGGTGTCCAACATAATGGGTGTTACTATTATATTAAACTATATTTTTTCAACTCTCTCGTGATATATATATGTGTGTTGTGTGGTCACACTAGTCGTAGCTACGT
Organism: Cecropterus toxeus; assembly: GCA_018249875.1. NCBI lineage: Eukaryota > Metazoa > Arthropoda > Insecta > Lepidoptera > Hesperiidae > Cecropterus > Cecropterus toxeus. The sequence continues at coordinate 10,404 of DWNE01005294.1, read as the reverse complement.
TGGATAAATGTGACAATGGTGCACAATAGGAACGGGGACTGCCTCCTGGAACTGCTGTCAGTGCTATGCGATCAGAGGAAACCTTTGAAAGGGCAGCGGCCCCGTAAGGGTGAGTTTCTTTGTGACTTGATTTATATTTTTATTTATCTCAAGGCTTTTGGTATAGTCTTGAAGGTAGTAGAATCCCGTTGGTTCGACGCCGAAGGCACCAGCGGTGCAACTATTTAATAATAATAAGATTTGGAGAGTGAAAATTTCGTCAGGTAGCACACTTTATCTTATCTGGGGATAGTTAAGATTTTCATGAGCGGAAGTGACCACTTACCTCAGATGGATTGCATGCTTGTTTTCTATATGAAGTCAATGTCAGGTCCGTTGCTATTCCCGTAGACCAATACAAGTATTTCTTCACGCTAGAAATAGGTGTGGCGGTGGAACCTCATCGAACGAACTCTCATTCACCGCCTTATAAATAGCTAATCTTATTATTGCTAAAACTATCAACAAAACTGCACATTTTAACACATAAGTAAAATAAATATATAACACTGTTGTATCGCCCACCGGCGTTCGCTATCAGCTGTTTCACCTAATTGTAGCGGGTGAGGCTTATCGCGATATCGCGATACGAAACTGTGACACCGCGCGATAACACAGTCGCGGCCGACGCGCCGCTGTGTTGTGTTTACACTACAATTGTACAATAGTTCGTAAACTACTAAACTAGACCGAAACGGCTCGACGGTATTTGTACAAATATTTGCGACAAATAAAACAAACGAAAAGCATAACCGCGTAACGCCGCAAACATTCGCGCGCGGAATAACACCGTCCTAAAACAGAATATAACTCCAATTAAAATTCGAACTTTAAAAAAACAATGGTTTTGTATTTCGAACGGTTGTGTTCCATATTCGGACGCGTAGTGATGTGACCATGTGTATGGGATTATCGATTTGCTGGTGAGGTACAATGAGGTCGTTTTGGACGGAGATACTGCAGGCGGCCGCCACGCATCCCTTCCCAGCGGTGCCAGGTGACCTGCTCTCTCCCTTCGACTTGGATAGTACGGATGATCGTTAGTATCGATACATATAGTAAAACATACTTCTTATTTCGTAAACATACGTCTTTTCGAAAAATAATATTTTTTTATATGTTCGACTAGGCGACCTAAGTCTTTGTCTTAGAGGCTTATTTTTTTCTCTGTTTCTGCACTATCACGCGGTATAATATTAATATTTCAATTTCATACGAATTCAATCTACAAGTATAAGATTAATGGACTCTAGGATTAAAATTACCATTTAAAATTTGATTTAAAAAAGTTAATTTATTAATAAGAATGGAAAGAAATAAGTACACACTAGAAATAACGAAGTTTAAATAAATCAGATTAGCGTCATGCAATAAAGAATTTACATTTTATAATTCGCACCAAATAAACAAATTAACCTTTAACTTATCTATGGAGAGGCTGATAAAGGTTACTTCTGTTACAAGTTTTTACCAATTATCCGTAAAACGAAGATAGAGTTCTCTTTGTTCGTTCATTCCTCCCTTTATTTAGTGTCTTATTGATTTCCAAAAGTTTGCGGATCGACCACAAAACTCGTTTACAAAATCTGAAAGTCATTATTAATTTATAACAAAGTACTGAGATTGATTAAGACGCGGAATAATTAGTTTTAACAACAAAGTTATGTTGATGAATGTACTGATTATTTTATTAATAAGATAATGCTTTAAAGGCCGAAGCAAAATAAGGTATAATTAAAGACCGTCAATACATATAATAATTTAATTTCTGCGTGTCTACACATCACTTATATTTCCAAAACAATAGTAGATAATATTGAAGGGAATAAGTGATATTAAAATAATAATAGAAAACTCGCTTATTTTTAAAATCGTAAATAATTTCTAGCAAACAAACATAACGTAATGTCATATAGCCATCCTCAATAAATGTACTGTTAAACAGAAAATTATTATTTTTAATTCGAACCTGTATTTTCAAGATTAGCGTTTAATTTATATGAAAAATATCTAATTTTTCTCACCATATAGTATACTGAAATTAATGTTAAGTTCCAAGATGGTAGAAGCCTAGATGGTAAATTGTACCTTCTCAACTATTTTACTAGTGTTTTGGGTTTTTTTACTATAGAATCCGAAACCGACTTTCGGCAACGGTCTTAGTATCTAAGAAAGTATTTACCTCCTTTGGTTGTTTGGATGAAATTCTACGCGACGAACATGATCGATCACAACGCGAAAACTCCCGTATGCAATTTCGGTTTCGGTCGTAGTTTCGTAGATTTGCAACTGAAACCGAACTGTAACCGAAACCCGTTTTTTGCTCAAACTTAACCGTAAACCGTGACCGAAACGGAAATTTCGGTCGGACACTATTTTTACCCAACAAGTTAAGCGCTGTTTCAAGTTTGAAGAGTGTGGAAAGACAACCATATTCAAGGCGTTGCAACTTAATCCTTAGAGGTAGAAACGCATCCATGGCCTATCTCAGTTCACAATTACAAATGTGCCTTATACTATTAGGTTGACTGCACTCTTCTTCGGCAATTTTATATTATAAAAAAAAATCACTAACGTCGCTATACTGTATCTTTCTATTAAAATTCACTTTAATTTTACCCCCTAAGATTGTCTGGAAGAAATCAGTGTTTAGCAATAAGACCTTTATTATTTTTAGGGTTCCGTACCCAAAAGGTAAAAACGGAATCCAACGGAACTAAGACTCCGCTGTCCGTCTGTCTTCCACCAGGCTATATGTCATGAACCGTGATATTTCTGTAACCACAATGCAACAGTTACTAAAAACAGAATAAAATTATTTTCAAGGGGGGCTTCAACACAATAAACTTAATTTTTTGCCATTTTTAATAGTTAATACGGAACGGAACCCTTAGTGCGCGAATCCAGTACGCACTTGACCGACTTTTTATCATTTTTATTTCTTTGATTTATTTCTTTATTTCTTGGTACAATAAAGTATATTATTATTAAAGTTAGCGGATGCATTCGCGCCGGAGTTAGTACGCTTGTTCACACATAGGTGTATGATAATAAAATTGTTGTTGAGATTATTATGTTAACACCTGACAAAATCGGATTATAGTGATAAAAAGTTCAGCGATAAACCTCAATTTTATAGTTATATACATGTATTATTACATATTGTAATCTCATCCTTAATTGTGTTTTGAACTCATGTTGTAGAAGAAAATATATCTGTCTACAAATATAGTCTACAAACATAGTCCTCACATGAGAATCACACACGGAAATGAGTACACAATACGCACAACCCAAGAGAAGGGTCGTAATTAAGATGCATGCCTCACCGAGAATAGAACCCGGAATCCTTTACGTGTCGAATTCTCGCGGGGCCTCAATACAATAAAATGACGCTATACCAAATATTACCGTAATAAAGTTTTGTCTAAAAATTCATGTTGAAATCTTATCAATATTTTATCAGATTAATTATTTATTTATAGAAAAATAATGGGAAGTTTTAGTAATAACCTTGCACTAATTATTTTATATTGAAAGCAGGTTATCAAAATACGTATTATTCTGATTCATTCCAATACTAAGTACTTTATACTATCAGAATACTATACAATATCTACAAATAATCTATGAATAATACATTTTGACTAGCATATTTGCTATAATTATTTACAGGCTTTTTATATGTACGAAAAATTACATAAAAACATGTTAAATAATTGTATCAATTTTCGTCCGTAATAAACATAAGTTGATATAAAAAAATACTTGCGATTAACCCAATGTTAAGAGATATTAGGTACACATAATATAAACAAGAAAAGGTTGCTTACAAATGTCTATGGGCAGCTGCGACCACTTACCAGGCCAACAGCAATAATAAAAGCAATAGAATCACAAAAAGCTTAATGTCCATTACATTTAATATATCAAGTGAAATTGTATTCCAAAATTTAAAGCGCCGCGGGGAGCGTAATTAATCCGAGATCAAACAAAACCTATCCGACTACCTGTTTATTGTTCGAGACTAATCTGATTTAAATCCCTAACATTGTTCTAACCGCATTTGAGGTTGCATGTGTTGAGGTGTCACATTAACACATCATTCACACTAGGATACAATCGTGAATCTAAATCAACCGTTGCTCATTTGTAAATAAACTAGGTATTTTTATATTTGCTTCAAAATATGTGTCACAAACATAATATGTCGGCCCATTTTCGTATGAGGAAACCGTCTTAGTCCTCGGAAGTAGCAACGCATCTGTGATTGACTTCAGATAGAACCTCTGTTTTATATGAAGTTGATTACAGTCGTCCATTGGCGACAGTAACCACATACCATTACGTGGACTGCATGTTCTTTTGCTACTTAAATCGTATAAAGAGTTTTACATACGCACGCATCTACACACGCACTGAACTGTTCATTTGTAAATATTGTGATTTCTTGTTGTTCAACACTGTACAAAGTATGGTAACAATCAGGTATGACATGTGAAATTAATTAAGTACACAACTCATGCGATATGTGAAATGGAAATGTGTTTGAAAAAGTAAAACGTTACTATTTTATTATTTATTTCTGTGCTGCCGACACACGTGGCCCACAAAGATCTCCATCACCTTTAAATACTTCAGTGAAAATTGTTAATTAACGCACGAATTCCGTAAATTCAACAGACACAAATTCCGTACCAATTTTAACATATCAGCAATCGATTCCGCATTCCGATTCCGGAAAGCATTCGAAATTGCGCAAATATTAAAACGATCCGCTGAAAATGACCTTAACATCGATTTCGAAATCATTTTCCAATGCTGTTTGCGTCAACCGTAAATATTGTATTCCGCCCGCTGCGCTATCGCGAGCTATCGTAGCGTATCTTATCACCGAATTGTTGATAAAAGATGTCCTTTAGTTCACAATTAACCCGCTCCCGGGCTCGATGTAAAACACCAGTATCGTTTTCACGCTCAGATGAGCAATCTCGTCCTCGGGGGAACAGTGCGTTTATCTTATCGACGCAAGAAACATCGATACACGGTTAAATCACGCGTAAAACAAATCGATTCTATTGGATGGTGCCCATTATCTTATCAATACGCTCAGTCAAAGGAATGTGATCGAGCCGCGTAGAACGTACCCGTTTTATTACTGGTGTTTCGTTTAATGAATCATTTGTCGCGTTTCGTGAAAATGAAATTTTCGATGTACCGTACGAACGGCGTTGTCGATTAGTGTTGTTTATGTGTAGTTTAGTTTATCGATATGCGCGTGCCGCCGGTGTCGTGGACTCAGACCACGGAATGCCTCCGCGAGTGCGCCTTGCGGACCGCCTGCTGCTTTATGGACGCGTGCGAAAAGATGACCGCCGCACGATGGATGTTGACGCAGCCATACCCGAATATCGACATAGTGACCACCGCGCCTAGTTACGCTAGACAACGTTAGTACACTACATCTTGATACCTCCGCGAGATAAAAGGATATAGCCTGCCAAAGTATCCCCATTTGCAGTAAATCGGAATTGCTTCGTATATTTATACGAAACTAACCCTGTGGTTTATTTCGGTGGTCGGAGTTAATAACGAAGAGTATTACTTTTTGGATTTGTTTGCCTTTTGGAATTGCAAAAGCAAATTTAGCTGTTTTTGTTACTCCAAAATGGCTTACTGTTTTCCCAAGTTGACTGATCACTGCTACGCATTAACTTTTTTTTTTAAATCTAATAGTATGAGGAAAGTAGGCTATCGCTGGGAGCGTCAAATATAGCAAAGTTGAAGATATTAGAGGCATCAGATATATGCATCCTCCCCAAATTAAAAAAGTTTCACATATAAAATATAGCAACAGAAGACAAAAGGACCTACGCCTGAGTAACGAATGAATAACGTAGCTAGGGTTGCCAACATTTCGTTGACAAAATATTGTATTTTTCAAAGTAAGCTATAAAATATAGTAAATATAAACCGTATAGTATTTTATGGACAATACATAATTTGGAGGAAAAAATATAGTACTTATTCTATTAAATGTACATTTTCTTGCATTTTCTATTTTTATTGTTTTAAATAACCTTTGTTTGTGTCATGCTCCATCAAAAGTATGTAAACACTCGTACACAAAGTTTAGATTTGAAACTGATAGATTTGTTTGTTAGATTTCGGTGTCAAACATATAATATTGTAGCGTTAAAAATAACGATTATTCAGTAGTATAGTAGGTACCTATTTAGTACGCAGGCCCGAAAAAAGTACAATACTATACAGTACGGTACAACCCTAAACGTAGCTGACAGAGCATATTTTTTTAGTTGGATCTATCGACAATAACACATCACTGGATAGGAATAAAGCGGAATTGTTGTTGAGAATAACTTTTTTTAACGTACCTATGCGTGGGATTGTTTTTCGGAATGACGGCACGAGTAAACAGATCATCGAACAAACATCGGTAAACAGATTCTGTTCGTCTCGAATAATAACCGTAAATAAAATGATCCACATGATGTAGTGATCACATGATACGTAGAGGGTATATGTAGAGGTTCGATCCCTGGTCAAGCAGAGTTGGAAATGATAAATTTAAACTTCGGTTTTAAGGCTCGGTATTCGTATATCACCTGTGGTAGTTTACTGCAGCCATTACACAATATGCCGTGATATTGGGAGTCCTAATGTGAAACTATGAGAATAGTTGTACCTACCTCAGCAAAAATATATATATGTGACTAATTGTGACTCGAATTACAAAGCATGCATTAAATCAACATTGAACATATTTATTCTATCTCTTCATTATTTGTAATATTAATCAATTTATTTGCTGAATAAAAAAAGAATAATAGCGTATAATAACATAATTCGCTCGTTTGGTACAACAATGACACAAATGTATTAGTTATGTAGAAGTATATACGTCAATGTTGTTCAATAATATCAAAATTTGACAAAGCACTGCGGTGTTTTTCGATATTATTTCTAATACAGTTCAAAGAACAAAGTAGTTTAATATTTACACATAAATTTGATAAACGAACCAATCCATCATTGATTCCAAGCTTAATCTAAATCCACGAAGATGTTCCCTCGTCTCTTGTAAACACGCAATAAATCTTTTAATTCCGGCTATAGCGAAAATTGATTAGAGTTCTTGATAAATCTACCTGACTACACTGCGAAAATGTTACATTCACAAAAGTAAAATGTGTACTAAATAAATCTTTCTAATTCTTACTAATATATATCGACGCAGGAAAGCAATTTTTTCCTATCTTGGAAACATAAGATTTTCTGTTATAATTATATACAATATAACATCAATTACACTAATCCTAGAATGGTTTAATGGTTAAAATATAATAGTTTTTAGTTTGAATTTTAATATATATATCTTTTTTATAAATATGAAGTAGCAAACGAGCAAGCAGCCCACCTGATGGTAAGTGGTTACTGCCGTCCATGGACATTTGTAAGTAACTTGATATAGAACAGGGGTTCTACATGAAGGCGACCACAGATGCGTTGCTACTTCCGAGGACTGAGATGATCGCCTCATATAAAAGTGAGCCGATGTTGCTGCTTCAATGTGATAAAAGAATCATGTTATTTAGTATAAAATCTGTCCATTATACCATATTCTCTTAATCAATGAAGATTAATAACAACAACCCTATTCGAGACCACTAGAGGTCTCTGATTGTTTAATGGCCGAGTACATAGCCCCAAACTGTGGTAATTATACTTAATTTGATTGACGCCACATTGCTTTCAAACTGTAATTGTACAGGACAAAAACCTTTCGTAAATTACGCTAGCAATTAAAACGTACATCGGTATTTTTATGATTTTGAAATACAAATAATTTTGTTAAACTTTTTATGCATTTTTTTTATTAATATGAAGTAGCAAACGAGGAAGCAGCCCACCTGTAAGTGGTTACTGCTGCCCATGGCCATTTGTAAGCAACCTCGTATAGAACAGGGTTTCTATATGAAGTCGACCACAGATGCGTTGCTACTCCCGAGGACTGAGATGGTTGCTACATGTAAGTGAGCCGGCAACCACACCCTTCCACCGAAACGCCAGAACTGCTTCACGCTAGAAATAGGTGTGGCGGTGGCACTTTGTCGGTCGAACTACATTGTTTCTACGACCTGGCATATTTTCTTGTTGTTTTTTGCTGGTAATTGAGACATCGCCAAAGCAACTTATTAGTCATAAATATTTAACCCACTTAGGGGTTTTAAAAATGAATCTCTTAGGGGCTACATATTTAGCTATTATTTTATATATAACCCCATTAGGGGTTAAATATAAAATAATATTTTTATTCTTGGTGCTTACATTATAGACCGCACTATTTGTTCAAACAGGATTTTACCTTTATTAGCTTAGGCTTTGAACCCTTTAGGGGTATATAAATATAATAAATCCTTAGTTTATGCCTATATTCAAAAATAAAGCTGTTGTTCAAATTAAAGAGTTTCAGTTTCAATAGTTTAGGGTCTGCAATGATTAGTTAGAAATGACTATCATTTCACTTTTACTATAGAATATATAATATATAGATGTAAATGACAACCCTCTTCCAAGACTCCGCTTTTGATTGAATGACGCCCGCACCAAGAGTTTCGCTCCAAACGACGTTACGTTCTACTTGATTGACTCGTCATTGTTCCTCTAATTGGGAGATGGACCCGCTATTAAGTTAAGTCAATTGTACATTTTGGGGTTTGTCTAACTCACACGTACAGTAACAAAGTTAATTGAAAAACTAGTAACGTCGCAGTAATCGTTAAAACATCAAAGTAAAAACCCGACTGTTTAAAATAAATTTTTGTTCATAATGATATATATTTATTTAATTTAAGGCTTATATGAGTTTTTTCAAAATGGCCAAGTAAAAGTATTAAAATATATATATTATTAGATTGGTCTATTTTATAGCTTTCATTTAATACTCATATTGTCGTAAAAGTAAAAAAATTCGTCGGTCCCGAATTTTCCTCTAGTTCCAGGCGTCAGTCTTAAAAAATATAGCCTATGCCACTTTCCAAACTGAATCGATTATAATGATATGTTATACGTCACAATCCGTCAAGCCGTTTGGACTGTAGCGCGTGCCAAATAAGCGGACATATATACAAACATACATACGTGCATTCATATATAGGAAAAAAAACATCACTCCCCCCCCTTCTGACGCAGTAGGGTAATAATTTAAACACTACACTATCCAAAAGCCTTTAAGGCTGTTAGAAACAGGCTTCCTCCAAAGGACCCTCACAATTGTCCTTTTTTGTTAACGAGGGGCGACCCTTTTTAAGGGTACAAAGAAACCTTTTCAAGGGCTTTTCAAGCCTACTATATAATAGTGGTAAGCACCGGCTATTTCGGCTACTTTTAATAATAATTCCAACTTAGTCCTTCAGGGCATTAACACATTTGATTAAATCTTTAGTCTAACGATGAAAAGGACGTAATTAATTAGTGTAGTTTGGCAAAGGGAGATCTCCTGCCAGGCGAGTTTATCATGCCCGGGAGTGGCCGTGCCCCGGCAGTCTTTTTTTGGAACATGTTGTATATATGTGTTCTTCTTTATAGTATACATATATATTAATTCTTGAGTTTCGGTGGAAGGGTGTGGTTGCCGGCTAACTTTTATATGAGGCGACCATCTCAGTCCTGCGGAGTAGCAAAGCATCTGCGGTCGACTTCAGATAGAATCCCTGTTCTATATGAAGTTGCTTATAAATGTCCATGGGTGGCAGTAACCACTTACCATCAGGTGGGCTGCTTGCTCGTTTGTTATTTCATATTTATAAAAAAAAATATGAACGATACAGAGAAAACTCCGATAGCGTGATTCCGAATACGTTGACGTCATCTCTTGATGAACAGAGGTCGCCACAATAGCATTTTATCTGAGTCTGGGTTTTTATACATGTACATATACGTATTTATATGTATGTGTATATTTATATGTATGCGATACATCTAAAGAGGTCGACAGCCTACATTCCCGTGACACTTCCCTTGCAGCGCGTGAACCTTTCGAGAGTTGTTTTCCGCCGTCAATTTTTTGCCAAATGATGTTTTTAGCCGTATAATCCTAGAGACTACTGTCGAATCCGAATCTATTATAATCAAAAAGTTACCGGCCGCTAATCTAAAGGTAATTCTAATTAATGATAGGTGTATTTTTTTGTTTGACAATAATTAAAATTAATAATAATAATACACAAATTATTGTTAATTTAATTATCCTTGATTATATTACACAACTAGCTGAACTACCCGTGCTTCGCTGCGCATAGTTTTTTCATACATCGGGTTACATTATCGAAATTTTCAGACGGT
>DWNE01005293.1:0-14146 GCA_018249875.1 Cecropterus toxeus | reverse complement strand
CAAGTACGAATTGCTAGACTTTACACGCCTTTTGGAACTTATTTTAAGAACATTTAAGTAGTATGCTGGTTTCCTCGCAATGTTTTCCATAACCGTTGAACACGCTCATTACTATAAAAATCAGAGATGCAGTCCTAAATTTCCCCTAAAAAACCCTTGCACGTACAGTATCAGTATCCGAACTTCGGACTTCCCTAATTGAGAGTTTTAATCACTGAACTATCAGTATTCTTGGTTCTCTCACTAACTCTCAATGAAGTTTTAGCGAACTTATGTTTCGCATAAGTCGCTGTCATTTTAATTACATTCTCTATCGAAATGAGCTATCGATACATGATTCAATTCGTGCAACATGGCGATCTCAATTTGCTCGAAGTAAAATAAATAAGCACTCATATATGGTAGCAGTAGTTAAGCTCATTACCGATATCCCAGCCAACGATGCGGTTAATTGGAGAACCGTTAGCGAATCTGCTGGATTATTTTGCGAGCCTTAAAGAGGATATGTGGGATTTGGAGAATCTCTTTCCATATATCCTATCTTTTCTGACTTAAAGTTAGAAACATATTCTATATATATAAAAGGCAATTCTGACCCACTGACTTAGATATGAACGCACAGCCGAAACTATTGTACCTAGAGCCTTGAAATTTAGTACAAGGGTTCCTTTTATGGTGTAAGTGAGCGATACAAAATAATTTTTAGAAATTCAACCCCTAAGGGGGTAATAGGGGTTAAGACCTTGTATAAAATAAAGCAGCAACGAAGTATTTAAAATATTTTCAATATTGTTTTCTTGTCTTTATTATGATGTAAGTTTCATATCGCGGAGTATAACATTTAAATAAATATTACAGATAGAGAAGAACCAAATAATTAAACCAGTTTTATTTTCAATGTTATTTTAATAATGGCAAAAGTCTTCATAATCAAGCACTATCGTCACAGCTTTTTCTATTCCATAATAGTAGTATCAAGTAAAGCGTTCTGAGTGAAAAATGTTGGGCATTATTCTAACTTGTGTTACACCGCAGCGACACATCTATAAAAAAACTTCTTTATCACATTAAGTAGCAAAGGAGCATGCAGTCTATCTAATGGTAAGTGGTTACTGCTGGTCACAAACATCTGTAAGCAACTTCATACAGAATAGGAATTTTGTATGAAGTAGATCACAGATGCGTTGTGTTTGTGTGAGTAACCTCACGAGAACTAAGATGGATAAGTGAGCCGGCAACCACACCCATCCACCTCACGTAAGAATTGCTTCACGCTAGAAATGGGTGTGGCGGTGGAACCTACTCAGATGAACGACACTGGTAGACTGTTGCATCAATCTTTATTTTATGTAAAATGTATGCTCTATACAGTGAAAATAAGCAAATATCCACACAAGGGGAGGCCTTTTTTGATGAGCAGCAGAGGTCCTCAAAAATCCAAAGAAAGAAGAATAAGAACATATATATGGAATATAGAAAGTACTATAAAAATTTGAGTATAATAAAAATGTATAAATTTGTTTCACATCATAACAAGTATTTTCATTAAAGGCTCGTACGCTAAACTAATGACTCGCCACAATGAGCCGATGAAAATTGATTGCCTCAACATCGTCCCTTTATACATACAAATAATTAAAAAGATCCTAGTGTCCATATGTGTACATATGTAGCCTGTACAAATTTGTTAAGATTGAAAATATTTTGTAATTTCAAATTAAATATTTACTTTTAACTTTCTATGTGTCGATGTGTTTGAAATCGCATCAAACCAAAACTACAAAATTTTATTTAAAAGATCATTAGCATCATAATCATAATCAACATTAAATATTTGTTTTATTAAAATCCATCCATCCATCAAATGTTATTAAAATTAAAATATTTTTTAACACAGACGAATCCGCAGGGAATAGTTAGTTTAAAATAAATTTCTATTATGTTGCATATTTGATAGTTATAAAGCTGAACTGGCACATTCCTCGGACGTAATCTGGTGAGAATATTGTACATGTTCAGGGTATATCAATGTTGCTTTAGGCTATCACACTCAGAATTGCTTCACGGAGACGTAGTAACGTAACACTGGCTATAATATGTTTAAGGCGACGTAAATTGACATTATCATACCAATGTGTTTAATACGTGGTCTAGTTGAGATTAATCTGGTCTGTGGGTGGAATAATTACTCAAGTGATAAACCTGAAAAAGTCAGAAAACAATAAACCGATTATAATAATATTCTCTACAATTATAGCCCCACACTAGCATTTATTCTGTATTGTGGGTGCCTCGGACATAATTACAAGGTGATACAACCAATGTATTCGACCGGCGAGGTATCACCGCCACACCTATTTCTAGCTCGAATAAGTTCTTGTTCGAGGTGGAAGGGTTTGCATGCCGGCTGACTTATATATGAGGCGACAATCTTAGTCTTTGTGAATAGCATCATATCTATAACACACGACTTCAGATAGCTCCAATTTTCCAAATACTTACAGACGTCCATGGGTGGCAGTAACCACTATCAGGTGAACTACACGCTCACTACACAAACGTTTACTACTTAAAAAAAATAACACGTCTTTATTATATTGCATAGGCCTACGAGGGCACTTACAAATTGTCAGTTGCAATATTTTCTTACACTATCGGCGGATCGGAACGCGATTTCAACTGAGAAGATCCGGCAAGAAACTCAGCGGGTTTGTCTTTTTTGTTTGTATAACATCTTATTTTTTTCTTCTTAAAGATTTGCTTTGACATGGCAGTAAAAGATAGCTCCAGAACACATATAAAGCAAATACACAAAAACTTAAACGCAGAACAAAAGAACCTAGTGAGCCGGGGATCAAACCCAAATCCCACAGACCGATACAATGACCCTCCGCCACGCGAGTCATGAGTGATAAATATTATTTCAATATAAAAATCCATTGTCTGTATATTTTGAATGAGCTAACGTGGGCACTATTACACAGAAATAATAATAATAATAATAAACTTTATTTACCAAATAATGTACAACACCTTTTTATACAATGTTATGTTGTATACAATGTTATGTTATTACAATGTTATAAAGGTGGTTTATTGAACTCTGATACCCATTATAAGATTAAACTTGAGTTACGGGTATCAGTGCTCTCAACAGGGATATTGAATTTCATACATTGCATCTAAGCGGTCATGATGAAAACAGGGGGATGCACAATTATAGAAATATCAGTGACAAACTACTATAAAGCACAATTATTACTGATAACTAAAATAAATGATACGCACTCGTATCTACATATACTTATTCATTTTAGTCCAGAGACATAACTCATATCTCTACAACCACACCCTTCAAATAAAATTGCGACAATTATGCTGTCCGCTTACGTCGACATGGGCTTGGTGATAAGTTTAATTCCAAATGTTTTACATTATGTATATTTAGTAATATTTCTGGACTCCTAGCCACATAAATACGAATACACACTCATACTTGAAACATAAGCCGAAATGCTACATTTAAACATTGTGAATCGAACCCGGATCCTTTTACGACCATTACACCTTGTACAGTTTTTTGCTACACACAGTATCAGTGATAGTACCCGCGTGGCGGATCGGTCAACATACCTGTCTGATACGCAGTGGGTTCCGGGTTCGATCCCCGGTTAGACAGACATGTGAATGATGAGTTTAGATTATGTTGTGGGTCTGGGTGTTTGTGTATTCGTATTTGTGACTCCATAGTACTGTGAGTCTGTGAGTTAGAAAGCGTTTATTTTATTCTATAACTAATACATTATTATTGAAATAAGTAATTGAAAAAGGGACAGCGAAAAAAACGGTTTCCAATACCTCCGACTCAGGTGTGAAAACCTTTATAATTTTTTTAAATTACTCTTGTGGTCCGATCGTCCCCACGTGCCCTGTGTTATTAGTAATGCTTTAAGGGTGCCGTTCCATCTGAGATGTGCGAGCAAGCTAGGCTACAGCTATAAGGATCAGTCACCAATTGGATTGCAGTATTTTCGTTGCTACCTACAATACTCGTAAATCTAGCAGTTATATCGTTTTTTATGTTTTCTTTTAGGGATTGGAGTGGATATGAGCTAAGAATCATGACCGATGTAGTTGCAGTATTTCATCTTATGCACTAATCTACCTCACATACAAGAAAAGGCATCTTTAAGGTCTGCACTCACTGCCATTATCAGACGAAAATGGGTCATATACAATAAATAGAATTGTAATATAATAGCTTAAAAACCATGTTGAAATTAGTCCTTAGGTAACTGTACCAGGTGGTAAAACCAATTTTGTCTAATGGGGAGGTACCACCGCCACACTTATTTCTAGCAAGAACTGCTTTTCTTGCGTTTTGGTAGAAGGGTGTTGTTCCCGGCTCACTTACATATGAAACGGCCAACTTAGTCCTCGGGAGTAGAAACGCCTAAGTGATCGACTTTAAATAGGACCCTTGTTCTATATGACTTGCCATCAGGTGGCCTGTATGCTCGTTTGCTTTCATTCCTCAAAAAAAAGAGAGGAAGTATACCGAAGTCTAGATTTGTATTGATGACGATAAGAAATTTTGGTTTTCATACTATTAAGTTACAATTATATTTATCGCATAAAATTTGCCGTGCCATGCCGGTAGTGAGCGCAGGCCCTTACACTGGTTGGGATCTCGTTACTAGGAAATACTGTTTACTTTTCCCGATATATGCTGCTGCTTATCCGATTTAGGTTTGGCGATCGGTTTATATGATAAAGCTTTGTGAACATATTTTCAAGAAAAGCAATTTAATTAAAAAGTAACAATTATAAATTTATAACTCAATAATTTTATTTTTAATTAAGTATCACATAGCAGGTTTGACGATTCACATAGGTCCTTGTTATAATTTACGTTATTTTCCGCTTTCACACATAGACACACAAAAACACATATAGATATAAAAAAATGGGAATCGAACCTGGGGCCCTCGACTGCAATTACCAATGACCTAGTAAGTCCCAAAAAGCTTTTAACTTGTTTGTTAAAAAATAAATCAAATATTTTCGCTCCAAAAAACTAGTTTTTAACATAAATCCTATTCAGCGGTATTAAAATTATGTTCTACGCCGCAATACCGGTTTTATTGTACACCCGTGGTCGTGCCTGATAAAGAGTTATGACTGGCAGATCATAAACTGGCCACCACAACTGTCGAATACGAAACTGAAATTGTCCGTACTTTGCATGAAAACTTTTGATATGTATCTAGACTATTTATTTAATTAACGTTCACACAAGATACATACCCGCGACTCGCGCGGAGCGGACACCATACCGGTCTGACACGCAGTGGGTTCCGGGTTCGACCCCCGGCCAGACAAAATTGTGAGTGATGAGTGAGTGAGTTGAGATTTCTGTTCTGAGTCTGGGTTTGTGTATTCGTCTTTGTATGTCCATGGCATCAACGACACAGGAGAAAATGCTACTGCTATGAGTATAGAAAGCGTTTATGTCCATGTCCATGTCTGTGTCTATGCATGCTCGTTTGCTACTTCCTTTTCACTTATACTTTAGTATAATAACAACAAGAATGCCACATAAGATTAACCATAGATGCGCATCTATTTTTTTGGAATTAAATAAGTACACCTTATCATATCTCTGCTTTAAGGAGAGGTCAAGTCAAACACAGATGTCTTCCTATCTCTGGAAGAGGTAAATTCCAGGCGAAAGTTGAAACACCTCGTAAAATCCACTCCCAAATCAATCATCCAAACCACAATGCTTTAATAGCATTACGCTATTTATAATGCTATAATAGATGCGACAACGCCGCCGCAGGCAAGTTATGAAAATTTCATCATCTTTTTATCATGTTAAATTAATTACTCGACTGTGTCAGAAGGTGGGTAATGTTTGTATGTTTGTGAAATGAAATGAAATATCTTTAATTTGTATAGGCCTATGGGGGCACTTACAAATTGCCATTTACAGTATTCTTTCTTACAGTACCACCGGACCAAAAAGTGACCACAACTGAGAAGATCCGGTAAGAACTCAAGAAACTCAGCGGGTTTGTCTTTTTTCTTTGTATTGTGTGTATATATATAAGTATTTATGTATGTTTGTATGTATGTCCATTTCTTTGGCACGCGTTACAGCCCAAACGGCTTGACGGATTGTGACGTATGACATAACATTTGTATCGGCTCAGTTTGGAAGGTTATATAGGCTATACAATTTTTAAAAATGACGTCTGTAAGTAGAGGAAAAAGGAGGGGGAGGGGACGATTTATTTTACTATTACGACAATGTGAGTACAAATGAAAGCTAGTAAATAAACCAATTTAAAAATATATATATTATAATAATTTAACTATTCAGTTTTAAGCAGTCGGGTTTTTCTACATTAACGTTTTTATTTTACGATGTTACGAGTACTACACGTTGTAGTTTTACGTCATTTATCTACTGTGTTTACTAGCGAAGAGATGTAATTGGGTCCCTTTGAACCTGAATGTGGAGATTTTATCTATTAGTTCCATTATACATTTGTCTCCGGGCCGACAAAGTAATTATATTAGGGATTCGTTGATCGTATGTTTAGACGGAAATTGAACTAGGCTTACCTTTATTCACAGCCGGGAAATGAACTTGTTACCGTCTAGTTGGCAGAGAATTTCAGCGAATTGTCTCTTTTAATAGACAAGTTATTCTACAGCAATTTCATACAAAACGTTACTTTATATTACGCTGTTGATTAACTCAAACATAATTAACCAACAAGATAAGAAAGTGAAATTGAAAGATGATAGAACACCACATACTTCGTATCCGAAGAACGACTTACATCAGAGGTATCAATAGCTTTACCTAAATGTTTACCTTAGAATTGCTTGTACATTTAACCCTGAAGTAAAACAAGCGACAAGTACAAACCCCACTGAATCCGATTTGTGCGGATTTATATATTTTATTTGTGCGGGGATGATCCGCCATATATCAACTCGCAGAATTTGTTTTTGGTTTTAAATAAATACATGTATGTTCTGGTAGTTGACGTTAATCTTTAATACATATGTATGACGTAAGAGCATAGATAGCAGTGATAAGAAATGGTTAAAATTCGGCCCCACAATCGAAGGTCCGGGGTTCAAGTCCTAGGCAACTCACCAATAATTATTTTTAAATTATGTGCATAATTACATTAATTGTCATCAATGTCCTACAGTGACGGAAACATCGTAAGGAAACCTTCATGCCTGAGGATTCTTAAAAAAGGTTCTCCAAGGTGTGTAAAGACGTATTTTTTGCCAGTATGATGGACTCTGACCTAAAGCTCTTTCAATGAGAGAAGACTCGTGTCCAACATTTTTATACTTATATATTTATTTTCATAGAATTAAGTTCCAAATGATCATAAGATCTACTTAATTCTTGATTGACTTGTGTAATCATCCCAAACAGGATTGGAGCTCTAGATGAGGTTTTCATAAAAGCATTGGTACCCATGACGACTAATGAACTGTTTATGTACTAGTTTTTCAAATTAATAATTTGATTTCTTAATTTCTTCATAAGAAATCTACAGTGCAAATATGCGGTTCTATTTTAGACGATGTATGATATTTTCTAAACCACAGTACTGTAAAACACACCGTGTTGCCATACACCTAAATATAATTATTTTACCACTTATTAATATTATTGTAAGTAAACTGTCGTTGAATATACGGATAAATAAATTACTACTCCCACAGGATTCCGAGTCAAATTCCTTTCACAAGAAACCGCGACATTCGTGCAGATTCCGGAAAGATTATTTGGGATAAGTCGGATCAACCCCCAGCCTTGGCGTGCCGGAGATATGTGTTAATGAGACGTGAAATAAAATATTGGTGGGAATATAAGGAAATATCAGAATTATTTTATTTTAAATCAGGTGTAAAAAAGCGAAATCAGATTTCGAATGTGTTTGTAATAACAAAAGATCTAAGTAAAATACTGTTGTTTTAGCATCACTGATTTTTCTAAAACTATGTGCGTATTAGAAATTACTTTATAGTGAAGAAAAACATCATGAACAAACCTATATACTTGAAAGTTTTTAAAAAAGCTCTCAAATTAAAAAGTTTGCGCATATTACTCTATATTTAATATATTTGGGTAAAAGCTTTATTAAAATCAATTTAACACATTCTAGCAATCAAGCGAATTATTTTTATCCGCCAACGATTAACGAATCATGATTAGTATGTTATGTATGTAAGCTCATTTTTAATTTGAATAGATTACGCAGATTTTCTTAACTTTTTCGATTAAACTTCATTTTTGCTCTGAAAGTTTAGCGCTGAATAAAAGACTTATTTATGTAGCATCGTACTAATTAAGATGAGAATAATAACATATTTTCTTGTTTTATTATGAAACGAGTCCCATCTCTTCATTCTAGCGGCGAATAATAACGGTATTACTTAAGTGGTATTATTTTTATAAGTATAAGCTTAAGAGGACAACATTAAACTTGTAATTAAACCACAGCGCATAGCTTTAAGCTCTTCACAAGTTTGAATTTCTAAAGTTCATGTCTGTAAATCGCATATTAATATAGATTCAACGTTCAAATTCGCTAAAGTTACACCCACTTAAGAAATAAGGGACTTGTTTCACATAGGGAAAAGATAAAAGAAGATTGTAAGAGATTATTTCTATTAATAAAGTTTAAACAAAATTCTATTCCTAAGAATGCGTTGTCCGTCTATTTGTCACCAGGCTGTGATGAAACATGTTAGCTAGACAGTTGAAATTTTCCTACCTACAAATATTACAATCAGAATTTTTTTTTTGCTCGATATTAATAACGGCAAAAGGTAGAGGTTTTAAATATTCGCGAAAGATTGTTATAAAATGAATTTCAAAATGAACAGTTAAATTAAATTCATAAATGTTTAAGGGAGGGGGGCATACAACAAGCGTTTTTTAAAGTTGATTTTTTGGGCCCGATAGGTATAATCTGCTCCATATGATAATGAATTCATCATGATGGAGAAAGGTGAAAATGAAGAGGCGTGCTGACCGTTAGAAAAAGTCGTGGCTGTGAAACATCATGAAGTGGACAGGCATCACCTCTTTCGAACAGCTATTCCGCCTGGCCATGGACAGAGATAGGTTCAAGGAACTAACTAGATATAAGAGAAACTAATATTAGGCGTTCCAATTTAGTCCTCATAGCAAAACTATGCAGTGATCGCTCTCAGATATACCTATAGGTATTAGTTCCTACATAACATTGGTTATAGATTTAATGTCTTGGTTACCTAAGGTTAGATTAACTGCATGCTTATGCTCAAATCTATGTTATTTATATTTTGATTCAATTCCCGGCCAGACAGACACATTTAGATATCATTTCTGGGTCTGGGTGTTTGTGAAAGCGCCTTTGCGTGTGTTCATGTTTCTGTGACACAGGAAAATTTCTAGTGTGGAGTTGTGCGTGTAAAAAGCGTTTTTATTATTATCTTGACCCATTTTCCACTTAGCCTTTTTAGCATAATAGTATCATATGTAAACAAATGAAAACTCGACAAGAACTGTCATAACAAAAAAGTGGTCGATTAATCATATCTCCCGTAACGTGTTTGCATGAATCTACGCCCCTTAAGAACCCTTATGGACCCCTAAAGCATTATCACCTTTTGTAGTCCATTTGAGTAAGATATGCGACGTGGGCGATGAGATAAATTATATCGCTGAAATGCAACTAAAATAAGGCTGTTGTCAGATTGAACGCCATTAACTAGTGAAATGAAATGTTTTTATATTGTATTGATCTAAATATTTGTAGTTTTAATATTTTTCTTACACTAAGATGTTCCTTGCACCGGTTGACTTCAACTGATAAAAACCAACTAAAACTCAGTTTCATATCTTTATAATCAGCTCATCCATGGTTATATTTTGACTTTAACCTTTTCCACTTCACGATGATACTGCGTGGTAGCTCTAAGCCTCACTCAATTGTAGTGAGTAATCATGTCCTTGAAAAGCTTGTTTTATATTGTTATTTTGTTTACTGAAATAAAGTAAAACCGAACGCTTATCTTCTTGTCTTATGCGAATATATAATTCACACAATATATTTTCAAAAACAAAATATTAGATGCGAATTCTTATAATTAGATCTGCTTAGCATTAAGTAGCCTGGGAAACTGTGTCCCGGGTGATTAGGTCAACCTGTGCCCTCGGGTCATTCGTAGGCTGATAATATAATGGCGGTGTCTACAGTTTTATTTGTGTTGGACATTATTTATTTGTTGTTGGAATTACTTTTGCCGATGTAATTTAACAGTTGATCACATTTCGGCTAAATACAAAATATTAAGAATAGTGTAAGATATATTCCACACAACGTTTAATTCTATTAAAGAACCTTCGATAAAGGCCTATTTTAATGTAAAATAATAATTACAGAGGTACCGCAACCCCATTTACCTACAATAATATGTATAATGATTTGTCTATGGACTTATAACACGTTAACACAGTTAGCCCTGAGCAAGGTGGTTAAGTAGCAAATCAATCAAGCATCCAGTTTAATAAATAACTTTTTCATGAATTAAAAAAATATAAAGCGCTTTCGGCTGGGCTGCGGGAAATTACTTCACTTGAAGTCTTCTTCAATTGAAGTCCAAATTATTCGAGCAATTTGTGTTGCCAGTGATGACCTATGGCGCCGAAACTTGGTCTTTTACTGTAAGTCTCATTCGGACGCTCAGAGTCGCTCAGCGTACTATGGAGAGGGCTATGCTCGGACTTTCGCTTCGAGACGTGATTCGCAACGATGAAATCCGTAGGCGAACTAAGCTTATCGACATAGCTCTCAAACTTAGGAAACTAAAGTGAGAATGGGCCAGCCACATCGCTCGAAGGACTGATAAAAATAGGGTTGAAAAGTCCTCGAGTGGCGACCACGTTTAGGCAAAGGAGCATAGATCGCCCCTGACCAGGTGGACCGATGACCTGAAGAAGACAGCGGTGAACCATTGGATTCAGAAGGCACAGGACCGGAGTGGCGCCGTTTAGGCCAGGCCCATATCCAGAAGTGAACTTCGAAAGGCTGACGGATAGATGGATAGAAACGCTTTAAATTAATACATACCCATCCTCATAAAAAAAACCTCAATATTTAAGCCCAATTTTGGTTTACAATTTGATACGACAATCTTCTTCCCACACTAAGTTAAATAAATGTTCTATTGTACGTTCCTAAAATAACATCTAAACTAATTAAACGAACAATGGTATAAAAACTGAAGACATACAATGGCCCGAGTGGCAGCAATTACGCTGGAACAAATCAAATGTAATCAAAACTCAGTCGGCGGTTTAATTACCTCATTTGACTTTTTCAGGCGCACTTCTTGTTTTCACTTCTTAAATGAGTTTATACGGATTCGTCAAAGGTCGCATATGTGTTTATTATTTTTGTTTGGTCTAAAATTGTTTTCCTTATTTTTGAAATTCAAACAGGATTTTTTGATGAATGTGATTTATAATGTGAAGAAGTTTACACTAGTGAAAGTTCTAAACATAGACTGTTTCGGAAAATGTTACGCAGTAAGAGGCGGATGTAATAATCATATAGATTTTATTTTTATTCTAATTTGGTATGCCTCGTGTAAATATGAAACACATATTTACTCACACTTACCAAATTGGAAAAGAGAAATGCTATAACACCGTTGTTATGAAGCATCCGTAATAGAACGATTGGATTCTACCACTTTCAACATGCCATTATTAAGCGATTACAGGAATTTAAAATATGATTAAAACCAAAGTTTATAATTTTGATCTGCCTTTACTTCCATTACACTCTTTATTTTAGTTCAAACCTTTTAAGAAAAATACTTATAATTAAATACGCTCATATTTTCTAATAAACTTTTGTATTGTTAACTCCAATCCAAAGGTTGGATTTCTTAAGCTTTGACTTATGAGTGCCCCCATCAAACCCTTTCAATTCAAACTATAAACTTGGAATAAAACCCTTTACGACTCGAAGAATTAGGTAGAAGAACGTTAATTATTTTCTTTCCCGAAAATAACCAATTTCATTAAAATGTAAATGACATTTTTACAGAGTCTGAAATTTAGGATAAGAATTCAAAGCCATTTGGTAGGTATCTATAAACTTGAAATAAATTATGAGAATTTAAGGCCTAGTAATCAATTTCTTTAATAAATGTACTACTATGTATATATGGAAATATATGGGATGTCATGGCTCGTATGAAAAAGTCTTTTGATGATCTACTCTCTACTTGATTTTGACTACCCATCGCAGAGTCTGACCTTTTTTTTTGTGACGGGGGGAAACCTTGTATAGATACACCGAAGCCTTGAGAGAGACTTCGGGTTATGTGGGATTTTTACCCACTAAAACCCCTTCCTCAGCGCTTGCAGGGGACTTCGGGATCTACAGTCGAACGCACCAGTGCCCGCCGCAGAGTCTGACCTACTGAAGATAGTTCAAGACAATGATGCAGACATCCATTCTTTAGGATTTTTTTTCTTATTATATCAGTAAGGTTAGCCCTTTTTTGGGGTTAAATGTTTGTTTCCACGCACACATGAATATGTAAGGTAAGGATTTCTTATCACACTTAGAATAGGCTTAAAGCTTCCCCATAGCATCTCCTTGTACAATAGTGAAGGACTAAGTTAAATAAAAATTGTATTAATGGTTAGCGTATTCATCCCTCATAGTTTTTCATCAGTCTGAAGTAGTAAGCAAGAGTACAGACCAACCGCCCATGGACATCTGTAAGGCACTTTCCATACAACAAAGTTTCTATTTGAAGTCGATCACAGATGCGTTGCTGCTCCCGAGGACTAAGATGGTCTTCTCGTCTGTCCTCCTCCTACACTCTATGAAAGTGAACCGGCACCCACATCCTTCCTCGGAAACTCAAAATCTGCTTCACGCTAAAAATAGATATCCGTGGTATCTCCACGGTCGAACTACACTGGTTCTACCACCTGTAGATCCTGGAATTAATAACGAATACAAGTTGTGAGCTGGCTGCCCTTGTAATTTCCACTTCTGGCTATTTCTTCATAGATTCATCATGCCAGTATAACTTACAAAGACAAATACTTTTTATTTAAAATTTGCAATTTAAAATACTGTCGTACATTAATAGGGCGGAGACGGTAGTTAACGACCAGCGCAAAATACTAATTGCTATCATATTCCCTTTCTAAGTTTACAAATTCTTCTACAATTTGTTTTTTTTTTATAGTGAAATCTTGCCTAAAATAATTGCTTATTATTATTACATTATAATTAGATTTGAGCTAATTACTTGCGCAATTTATATTATCATTGAAACCTTTATAAAATTTTTTTTAAGGTCAATTTATTCAAGTCAGCATTTGATACACGCACGACATAAATAATGAGAGGTAATAACATTTGAAAAGTTTGCTTTGTTTTTAAGTATATGTTCTTGGTATAAGTGTAGATAATTATGTGTGTTTGTATGAATGTGCCTTATTTTATAGCGTTATAATACTAAGTATAAACGTACCAAGATATACTAAGTTTTATTTCTGCCTAATAACAACAGTGTTATACTAGCTGTGTGTGCCGTATGCTCCGAAGGGTGTGGTAAGGGAGACAGACTTATTCGAGGCATTCCAACTTAGTCCTAAGCGGTAGCAACGCCTTTGTGGTCAACCTCCTATAAGACTCCGATCTTATCTGGGGTTGCTTTCAAAGGTCCATGGCTCATATACTTGTAGGACATAGATTCTTCGTTGTAATCTAACAGGTTTGAGCGCCGACTTCGCGACTATGCACTATGTACTGTGTATGTAAGAAACCAAGATATATTTAAATTATTTTATTGCTAATGGCTAACTTCTATGGTTTGGGCTTTGGGTACCCCTGCATCATCAAGGTTGAGGAGTTGAAGGTCAAAATTTTCATCATATATTTTTGCTCGGTAACTTTATTACATATCCGTAAGCACCAAATGGCTAACTTCTACGGTTTAGGCTTTGGGTACCCTTGCATCATCAGGGTTGAGGAGTTGAAGGTCAAAATTTTCATCATATATTTTTGCTTAGTAACCTTATTAC
>DWNE01005292.1:0-14147 GCA_018249875.1 Cecropterus toxeus | reverse complement strand
AGGTATTAAATTACTTAAAAGGATGTCCCAAACACTGATAATTTGTATCAAACTCATTTATGAAATAAATCATTTTTTCATTTAATCACAAATATTTTTTTTCGAGTTAGGTCTGTATTGATTGTAATAATTGTTCGGATAAATAATGGCATAGAATCTCTGACATTCTGTTAAAAATGACTTTTGCCCACAACTCCCATATGGACCAGAGGCATGAAGCCATAAAACCGTAATTACTGTTATGAGCAAACCGATTATTTTCCATATCGTATATTAAAGTGTAGAGATTTTTATTATTAAAAAACGCCAAAGGAAGCACCTACTAATTCCGTAGGTAACGCTTGAGGCCATAATGTTATTGCTGTAACAGTGATCGGGAACCACCTTAATTTTGGTCAATGAATTTGAGAATGCAAATCATATACCGCTCATACAAAAATAAACCTTGTAACGTTTATTTTTGAATGGTTCTTAGACAACGCTGGAGCCATAGTACGATATCCGGTCACTTAATATACCCTGAGGCCAGAATTTATTAATGTTCGTTCATTCGATAGTTCTAGTTAGACAAAGACGGTTAAGATTTCACCAGTACGTGAGATCTTCATTCTGATTTTTGAGTTATGACGCAATTGAGATGTGTACGGTACTTCTGAAGTGATCAATCACTAACATTCAATTTTGGTTGGACTCCGCCTTAAGAGTTAAGGGTAAAAAAGATTAAAAGGGGCCGGTCTTAATCAGTAAAGTAGAATATTCATGTAAATTAGACTTATCAGGCGTGGTTTCGATTGTCCTCTTATTTTCACTGAAACTTCATTCAGACAAAAAACTTACTTCTACGTTAATGCTACATTCACAAGTACTTATTAAAAAAGGTATTCGATGTTCTTCAGGGACAGTATACCATAATACTTATTTAATGTGAATGAGATGTAATAAGAATAAGGCTTCGATCCCCGGCCAAATTCTCTTTTAAATAATAAATCTAGGTTTCTTTTCTTGGTCTGGATATTTAACGGGTATTCTTTCGTCTATTCTGCTTATTAATACCACAACAGCAACTTTGTATACATACATAGTTATAAAATAATTTTTGTTTTTCTTATCTTATTCCTTCTAGTAGTTTATACTTACCTTAATTGTATACTTTGATTTATTTAATAAATATTTTCACTCTTAAAAAAGTTAAATGTATAAATTTACATAACGAAAAGCACATTGAATATTGGAACTAGCACAAAATAAAAATATTTATATGATATGTCCTATTTACTGGCTTTTGTTTGATATTTACCCATCTTGACATTGGATTTAAAAACAGTCGTTGCTCTTCCCCCTTTTTTCCTTAAGGCCTCTTGGCCATACTGGCCATTATGGGCTCCTGCTATTTATAAAAAATATATAGCTCATGTCACTGACAAAATGCAACTGCAACGATTCTAATGATATGTCATAAGTCACAATTCATCAAGCCCCTATATCCATCAAGCCATACGCTCGAAAAACTTCACCCTCCTTCTGACTCAGTCGAGTACTCGGTCGGTACTCGAACGTTTTCTTATTCAACGACGTAAGACTCGATATTTTCAACTCTAACTCATAACCAAGTCTCATGGGTGATATCTCACTGTGCTGTCACTAAAATATACGACATTCAATCCAAACAAGAGCGGTCATTTCCAATCAAAAAATACATTATCACGTATAAAAGCTTTTACTTTTATTACCGTGGTCAAATCCTAAAGCTACTGTACGCCATTCCGATAATTATATTTTATGTTCAATTAGACGCCGCCTTTGTCTACAGTTTCCCATAAACAAGGCATATTCGTCAATTCGGCTGACATTTGATGGTTTTACTGCTTCTATTCATAAAATGAGGCCATTAAATACGCGGGTCGTGGGTAATGTATTCAATGTTATTTCAATTAAATAGTAATATAATATTACAATTTTTAAACACAATCGACATACAAAATACGTATGCATAATAAAGTGAATGTAACTTTAAAGTGTCTATATTGTTTAGGCTCAAAAAAGAGTAATCCTTGTCGTGCTAAAATATATTTTTTAAATGTTACCTCAATTAGATATGTATATTGTTTCTTGCTAACGAATATAGCATTCGTCAGTATTTAATATTTCTATAAAAACACCACTATTTTCTATGTTTTATTTTTTTTTTCAAATATTTCTACTTTAATTTTTATCACTTCTGGTCTTGATGTCCAACGATACTTTTATCAAAACAACGCTGTATGTACATTACATTTTTTTTTGTTTACGTATAACTAAATTGCTCCCGCGGCTGCGTTCGCTTTGGTCACGTACTGTAATGAGTTTCTCATGTTTCCTCATAAACTATCAGTGTGATAAATTTCAGCGAAATCCGACATACATTCTCACAAACGTTCGCCTTTATAATATTAGTAAGATGCAGTCGCTTTATCGTCAATGTAGTGGCCCCAAAGTAACCGCCAATAGTACAGCCAAGCCTCTGTATTTATTGAGTTAATTGGTTGTAAATCGGAGGTAGATTGTTCGAAATGGACCCGCTACGATTTTGTGTAGTAAAACTCATAAACCTCCCGACGTGTTTGTTGTCGGTTAATGGCATCATGATAAGCCTTTATGGTCTAATTGGAGTTTCAAATGTGATTCTCAAAGGATTTTTTGTCTCAATCATTATTAATTTAAACGCCAATTAGGTGAATGAGACGGCTATTTACATTAGACTTATCGGATCTCATTTTCGTATCTTCTGTGTATCTATAATCAAAGGTAAATGTACATCCGACTCTTTTAAATCGTTTTAGGGTTCCGTTTCCAAAGGATAAAACGATACCGTATAACCAAGACTCTATGTCTGTCAGTCTGTTTGTCACCAGACTATATCCGGTTGTGTATACCGTGGAAATTTTCACATGTACTGAATAAAATTAATATTTACGGGGGGGCTTGTATACTTAATAGCGACACGACATTAATAGCGGCATCAAATAGACGCTTAAAATATTCACAAAATAATTACGTAAATATTTACTTTCAAAAAATTAATTCAATTAAAATAAAATCAATATTTGAGGGGGCTTCCACGCAACAAACATTTTTTTCCAGTTTTTTATAGATGGTTACCAGTACTGAACACTTAGTACGCGAGGCCGACTTTCACGTGGCCAGTTTTAGTTGATGTGATGAGATCTTTGTAACTCTTTCTGTATTAGATGGTAAATTTCTACGTATCGCAATAAATAAATACGGCCTGGTAAATTTCTTCAAGTACCTACTGTGATTAGTTTACAATCAGATCTAAATGTAATCTTCCACCCGTTTAAGGACCACTGGACATAGGCCTCCCCTGACGGGTTTTTGCTAATAGTCAAGCCGTACATGCGTATTGATGACCGCAGGGTCTCGAAGAAACAGAAAGAGGCTGCTGGCTATCTTCTGAATTTTGTCTCTGAGTTACTCTTCAAGACCGACAGCACACGACACAAGTAATCTTATTTTTTAAGTAACCTATGCTTATTGTAAGAGCTCCAGGCCTGCTCAAGTTCTAAGTTAAATGTGTATTAAGCACAAATTGTTTTGAATTCAAAGTGATTTTCTCAAAAATTCATAAGTGTGGCTATTTAGTTGCGTGATAATCGTCTACATTTTCCAAAATTTTTGTACTTTACTTTGTAGTTTGATCTAAGAATCAAACTTACTATTAAATGATCTTGTGTTTTTAAGTTACCAACGAACAAAATTTTACATACTAAATAATATATGAAATAAAGCGCATTATAAAAGGCTGTTTCCTTCTAAGGTAATGTAGCTATCACAATCTCATTCATCTCCAATAATAACGGCCGTAAAGAATGAATCTAAAGGGTGCCTAGGGCAGCACTACAAGCAACAAAATGTGACAGCCGATTTGAAGCCGAGACGGTGCTGAGGAAAAAAGCTATTACACGACACAGTAGCTCGCGCCGGGAGCAGCGACTACTGGGATGTACAGATGGGAGAAAAAGTGGTTATGATGTTAAAGGATGGGTTCCAATAATTTATTAAAAAATTGCAGGAGTTGTACGCTTTGTACAGTGAAAATATTCCTAACAGTAATAAACATAGTAAGTAAGAAGTCCATAATATTGTAAGTGTTGTTTTACTTGTTCTCGAGGGGAAAACCTTTAAAAGTTATCGACGCTGGGTTGTGTGGAATTTTTACCACACTTTAACCCCATGTTGGCCGTCCTTGGCCCGGTCATGTGGGCCCACCGCAGTACAGGGACGAGTTATAAGGCCAACAGGCATTACTACACGATAGAAGTGTAAAATTACTACATTGTGTTTAAATGACACATATAATTTAAATTAATACTTTGATATTTTTTAAAGAATTTATTCGTTAGTTCTTTTATGTGTACTCCGTTTTTTGTTTACTTCTGAGGATAATTGTTCTTTACAACGAATCAGGGTAATCATAGGACCGCAATTTGATATGATGCTACGAAATCGACAATATGGTTTCTGTAACTTCGCTTGCTTTTTCTTGTATCACGGGACACACAAGAATAACGGTTCAAAGAGAGGGATGTGATAACTAAGACTTGATAGGTTAAAAGTTAAGAGACAGTACCACTATCCCTGTACTTAATACTTACTTTATTGCAGCAGTGATTTTTTTTCCTTATTTTTTTACGTTGCTTTATTATTATTAATTTTTTAATCAGATTGAGGTAGCAAACGAGCAAGTAGCCCACCTGATAGAAAAGAGATACTGCCAACCGTGGACATCTATATGCAACTTCATATAGAATAGAAGTACTCTCTGAACTCGATCACAAGAGCGATCATGCTTCCATGGACTGCGATGCTCGGCTCATATTATAAGTAAGCCGGCAACCATACACTTTCACCGAAATGAAAAAATCGCTTTAAGCGAATTGAAAAATTTGCAAGGAATTGACGAGTTAAAATAGTTGTGACGGTGGTACCGGTCGAACTCCACTACTACCTCCTGACAGTAACATACTAAAATCTTTTTGAAACACGACTTCTATCGATTAAGTACAAAGGTTAGGTATTGTTTAGCTATATTATTGATGATTTACAAATTAAATTACACAAAGTTGGTTTGTGTAATTTAATTTGTATAGATATAAAAAGCGTTACAACTAAGTTCTTTTTACTAATAATTAAATCAGTGTTAAATAAAATTGTGATTGAAATATTAATAAGTAATGTAGTGCTTTAAGAAATATTCATGTCATGTCTATATTTAAAAAAAAAATCGAAACCACTTTTGCACACAACATTACCCCGCACTGTGATTATTACCAGTTTTTGTGGCGTCCCGAGACACGTGGAGCGATGGAATTATCGTAATCACAGCTCCATTGCAGCTCCCGGGTTTAGGGTTCTGAGTTAGGGTTACAATTAATATTGTATTACGTACCAATTGTGGTGTATCGCCATCAATTGGTGCTCTGACAGTGCTCCTTAGAGTAATTAGGGTAATTACTGCTTCAGCTGGTTTTGAGATTAGTTTTGAAGACTTTTTATGAATGTACAATAGATTATTGTTTTACTTTTAAAAGAAAGCGATATTGATTTCCATATCAACTTTTGAAAGACATTCAAACAGCCATACTGATTTGAATCAATACGATTTCTTGTATATGTATTTACTTTGTTTCAATTATTGTATTTTTATATGGACCTACAATTACTGGTACATAAAAATATTCTTTAACAAATCTTTTATTAACACCACGGAACCCGAGTGTGCTAAGCGACTACACGCTCATTATATTTTTTCCACAATAATTGCCATCCACATTCATAAGCAACTATTCTATTTGTCTCATCAGCATCACGCATATGTTTCAATACGCTAGATAGGTAGCGTTTTCATTAACGTCTCTAGCGTACTTTTAGCTTTTTATCAGAATTTTGCATCTTTTGTATCATACAAGTTAATTTTTTACATCTGCTAGGGTATTAAATTGCTCACCGGTAAGAGCCCGAAAGGGGCATCGCTTTCGGAGGACTCTAGTTATGTTCCGTTGGAGATCTCGGAGTCCTCCATACAGCGCTGAGGACGGCCACCGGGGGTTTTAGTGCGGTAAGAATCCCACATAACCCTGCGCTGCTCCCACGTCGTCGGGTACCTTTTGAAGGTTTCCCTCTCGTTACAAAAAAAGGCTATTAAAGTATTATACAACATAGATTTATTATTGAAACTCGGTCTCTCAATTGAGGTTGCGAGATTCGAATCCCACACACTTGCAAGATCTCTAAAAAAAAACAAAAAAAAGTTCACCTAGATGTGTGTAGTCTCTTAATTCGCACTTGATTAGAGCGGTAAGCTGTGGCCTAAAACTCTCATTCTTATAGAAGATCTTTTCCCACCTGTGGTACCTGTAGTTCCTGTAGAGAAGCAATTAAAATTAGTTTACTCGTTTTTATGCAATTGAAGCCGCAAACAAGAATGTATGAGATTTATCTTAATAAGATGGATCGATGAGATTTGATTAGATGGATTATCTGTTAAATGGATTGTGATAAGATAATTTATCTGATTAACTTTGATCCACATTTTATACTATGGGAACGGCAATAAAGTCGGATGGAGGCTACGGCATGGCACGGCTAAGGCAAAAGTACGTTATATAATATGTCGCATGACACCAAACTTACTATGTTCCATAGTAAATTGTTGATGTGTTATACCATAATTAAATACTGTTGTAGTAACACCATTGAATAACGCAGACTTTTGTCTTATTTTTTAACTGGAAACTTCCAAACAGTTCCCATGACTGCGTATTTTTTATTAGATTATAGTAGCAAATAAGCACGCTGTCTTCCTGATGGTAAGTGGTCAATACCGCCCATGGGCATGAACTTTTTTATATATGTTCTTGACTTTCATTGGATCAATGTACAAAGACGGTATTAAAGACACTTTATTTGCTGACTGGTTTTTTATTTTATTTAAATAATGAATACTTTTGTACTGCACATTCCGAATTCCGCTGATACTCATCACTGTAAACTCGCTTTATCTTTATGAATTCTCCATGACTCAACTCACGCCAATTCTTTCGTAGTAATTATTTCAGGAAATGGAATGGCAGCTACTTGCTCGTAAATACATAAGAAGTACAAAATTGTCGCCAGAAAAATTATTTGCACAATGCGAACGTGAGAATAAATATTCATCGTAAGTTTAAATACCAGCCTCATTTCTACTGCAGATACACTCAAAATACTTTGACCAATTATAATCCTTATTACAATTTCTATAGAGGAGGAAACGGCGTAAACTTTCACGAACATTAAATTCTCGCAACGAATTGTGACTATAGAAACAATTAGCTGAACTGTATTTAAAATAATAGTACTTAATTGGAGAATCTAAATGACTGTTTTGTGTCTGTTTTGAATATAACGGGTTTTTGTTTCCGCGTGGCATTATGAAAATTGTAGACAAGTATAACAATGGAAAGCTTTAAGATCTTTTAGTTGAACGTGATAATTGGTACTTACTTGTAGGTATTCATTTTTAGGTTAAGGCAGCTACTGCCAATTGCAGATTGGGGTCCCTGGAACTCATCGGTAATGTTGTTGATCTCAATGACCCAATTTTTTTCTTAACTTTACAAAAAAATATATATAAAAAATAAAAAGTAATTTTAAAAATATTACAGACATTACAAACATTACAAACATAAGAAATAAAATAGAAAATGATTTAAAAGCAAATGTAGAAGATCCATCTGTCTTTAAGATCCTTGCCAAACTCAGCAACATTGTATTGTAGCTCGTATCACTGACAGATGGTATTCAATACACCTCCGAGAACAATTTCAACAAATTGCATACCAAGTGCCTCCACTGTCACGTAACGTCATAATGAATCCCTCCCAATAATTACCGGTAAGTAATATCCTGTATCGGGAACCGGTCTTTCGTATCCTTCATTCATATGAGGTTTGATATACTGAGCTCTGAGGGTATCCCCATATTTATCACCAAATATTAAGCAACTACGAGTATTTTACTAAAGAAAAAAATACTTCCTCACTAATTCACTTAGCATGCGTATTGGAATGTAGTCTGAACCCTTCTTATTCTTTAAAGTTGTTAACAGTATTGCCCCCAAAAATAAAATTATAAATTTTAGGTGATTTATCATGTTAGATTTTAATAATAATAAGAAATCCTACACGTACCTATCTGAGGCGTTTCAACTTAGTCCTTAAGATTATTTATACATCTGAACCCAACCTCAGGAGGGACAAAAATATTATTTGGGTTGCTGATAGGTGTCTATGGGCGTCACAACTTACTAAGATGGACTGCACCCTCGTTGGCAATCTAAAAAATCCCTAAATCGGTTTAAGTTAACAAAGTTTAAGTGCAACAGTAGCAAACTCATGTCGAAACTATATATTTTTAATGCCTAATTTTTTCAAAAATAAATAATTTATAAAATACATGTCTAGTACTACATAAAAACTGCGGTACATTTCTTAATATATAAGCTTGACATGACATAACCTATTACTGAAAGTTATACACGTAGAAATGTAAAGCACCCCTTGCGTTTAATGGTTCGAGATTGAATAGATGCTATCGATCTATCGACAACAGTGATTATACAGATTATTCCAATGCAGCGTTCGGTTGATATTAAAATCATGCTACGTACTACCAAGCGGTAATTATTGCATGAAATTGTATGGGTGATTCCAAGGTAATTTAATTTTGGGCTGCCATTTCGTAAATTCAGTAAGTTGATGATCGTAGTTTTTTTCTAAATTGGTCTAGTTTATTGCAGTAGTAAAACTCGTGACTAGCGCTAAGATATTAAGACTTGCAGCGAAGTCTTAAACATTATTAACATTGAAGTAACGAACATCTTAACCAAGTCCCGGCAAATAGTTTTAAGTGGGGTCCGCATACCGTTGAAAAGTTCAAAAAACAATCCATGTAACTTTAAAATAAATGAGTATAGGGCTAGTTCTATGGAAATATTGTTCATGTAGGTATATTACAAAATAATTGTTGGTCCTATGTTCAACCTTCCGTGGTCCGGACACGATTCGCAGTCCGTCTGTTGCCAATCGACGCTCAAAAATTTTACCCCTATATATTTAATCTTATCTATACCT
The DNA here is from genome assembly GCA_018249875.1 of Cecropterus toxeus. Taxonomy (NCBI): domain Eukaryota; kingdom Metazoa; phylum Arthropoda; class Insecta; order Lepidoptera; family Hesperiidae; genus Cecropterus; species Cecropterus toxeus. The sequence goes on along the minus strand of DWNE01005292.1, from coordinate 4,977 downwards.
ATATCTATTAGATAAATTAAAACATTCAAATTATATATAATAAAGATAGACATTCCCTTACTATCAATTTAGGCAATCGTACTCCTTATCTTTTATGTAAATTAAATCCGTGATTGATAATACAAATATTTATACTATCTCGGACATTTTTATGCCTTCAAAGATTTTTTATCAAAGTTTGGCAAAACACTATAATCTCAAATTGCTTTTACCAAACTACGCATGTTCATATAAGGATTTTTTCCATTAAAAAACTGACAAGTAAAACACGTCTCATATTCTTCTCATACATACAAATTAACATTTTATACAAAATATCAAAATTTCGGTGCATTATGGTAATGGCTAATGACGTAATAATGTGCTGACGATTTTCTGTAACCCTTGTCGAATTTAAAATTAAGCTCGTTCGGATCTCAAAAACGTTTATGAAGAACCTAATCGTTATGATTTTAATGCATTTTTAAGTAGTCCAAAAATCGAGTGTGCCAAGAATTTTAAAAGTATTGACTTTTTGTTAATACCAGGAAAATAAAGTTAAGGAAATAAATATTTTGATTCCTCATATAAATTGTGAATCTTATAATTAAACCATTAATCATTTTTACAAAGATGTAGATACTCAAATTATAAAACATGAATATTTTTTTTATATATAAATTGGAGTAGCAGACGAATATGTAGTCCATCTGATTGTAAGCGGGCCCTGCCGTTTATGGACACATGTAAGTAACTTGATATAGAACAAAACTTTTATCTGAAGTTAATCATAGTTGTGTTGCTACTCTCGTGAACTGAGATGGCAGCCATATCTTGTCACCGAACTCATAAACCCTAGAAATAGGTGTTAGTATGGTACCTCCCCGGTTAAATCGTACTGGCTTACCACCTTATAAAGTTAATAATAGAAAAGAAAAGTTGAGGCGGATTATGTTGAGCATTTTAATTTTCTAATCAAAAGTACACATGTTGGGTGAAGTTAGAATTAATAACATAATTTACTTTAGATAAGATCTTGTTCTTTCAAAAATAACTTACACAATATGTACAAAATTTACCATCTAACAGAAGCATGTAATATGTAACATACTTGTTTCTTTGCTACTTTTATATGTGAAATGTTATGTTATCACACAACGATATAACATAAGTAACATTAACGACATCGACATTAATGAAACTGGCGTTAGATGAGATCAAATCGATGGCGCCAGAACTATTCGAATCAGAACATTTCAAAAAAGTCGCGATAAAACCCGCAAGCAAAGCAGCGAACTATGATTACATCCATCAATATGAGGATGCTATCAGAATACATGCACGGGAACATGATCATTATGAAAGTGTACAAAAAGGATATATTGGCATGAAGTTAGTGGATCCTCTCGATGGGTTGATACCGGCTGCAGGGCGCGTCATTAACGTTCGATACTGGCTACCAGTTATTAATGCGAAGACACCGATTTTCTCGTACAGGAGGATACACTGGGATTCTAAGATAAGAATATTATAAACAAACGTAAAATGTTACACTTGTTGGGCTTATTTATGCTTTAAATCAAATTTTAACCGAGCAAATGTGTGTTTCATCAGCGGGAAAAAATGGAAACCAGATTAAAAAACACACTGATATGTTTTATCAAATTACCAAAAGAAGATAATCAAAAGAAGAAAACTAGATTGTTATAAAAATTGTTTCTTAGCGCAGTATAACTGGAAACAATGAGTTGATATTGTTACGCAGTATAACTGGAAAACAATGAGTTGATATTGTTACCACAATATAAATTAAGTTGCGGTATTTTGGTACTTTACGAGTCTAAGCTTTCAAATGCTTATACCACTATTCAAATAAAGAATGTTTGAGAGATCAATCTAAAATACCTTTTTTATTTTGATACAATTTATAATTATTTTAGAGTAATCGCGTAACATTTAAATCTAAATACGATTAAATGGTAAACTCGTGACATTCTTAAAAACATCAATACAAAAACCCGACTGCTTAAAAATAAATTTTTGTTCATAATATTTAATTTTACGCTTATATGAGTTTTTGTCAAAATAGTCAAGTAAAAATATTACGATATACCTATACATATATTATATATTTAGATTGGTCTATTTACTAGATTTCATTTGATACCCATATTGGCGTAATGGTAAAAAAAAATGTCCATACCCCCTTTTTTCCTCTATATCCAGGCGCTATTTTAAAAAATTATATAGCCTATGTCACTATGCAAACTGAGGCGATTCTAATAATATGTTATACGTCACAATCCGTCAAGCCGTTTAGACTGTAGCACGTGCCAAAGAAATGGACATACAAACAAACATACATACATACGCTCGAAAACATTACTCTCCTTCTGTTGCAGTCGGGTAAAAACACTGAATTACAGCTATAATGTAATTCGTATCCTCGAATGACGCTAGCAGTGTAGTCATCCCAGGAACATTATGCATCAGGAGCGAAACAAAAAACGCCCGTGGTTCCTTGATTACCCCACAACTCATCCCGGGGACGATATTGTTAATTTCGTTCGACATCCGTGATTTGTGGCTTTGTACCTCTGCAACCGTGTTGTGCCACTTCTGAGCACTTTATTGCTCTTTTGAGGGTATCTTCCAACTTTTCATTTCATGATCTGTTGCATATTTAGTAAAGTTTTAAAAATGACGTACAATGTTATAATTTGCAACTAGTGAAGCAAATTTTACAATAAGCAATAATTATGTATGTGCCATTAAACACTTTCTTGTTTCATACGAAGGCAAATTAATGGCACAAAAAATATACATACACATTTTAGATTTTAGTTGGTTTTGGATTGGATTTAGAATTAAGCACATGATTTTAGATTTTGATGGAGCTGATTCTGAAATATAATAAACAAAGCAAATTTTGATTTTCTATTAATAAATTGAGCAATTAATTATTCAGTTTTATTTACAAATTAAAACACACGATTGTATACATTTTTAAATGAACTGTTCTATTTTTCTCAAATATTAAAAGCAATCGCTGAAAATCAAAGAAGCTTATACCCGCTAAATATTAGGCTACCCATGTTTTTTAGGGTTCGGTACACAAGAGTAAAACGTAACCCTAAAACTCCGGTGTTCGTCTGGCTATCTTCAGTCGGTTCATGAGAAACAGCCTTGTGTCAGAAGACACCAGGCTGTTTCTCACGAACTGTAATAGCTAGACAGTTGAAATTTTCACAGATGATGTATTTCTGTTGATGTAATAATAACAAATAAAATAAATGTATAAATAACCAATGTGATTTTTACGCTTTTTATAGACGGTACGGAACCTTTCAAACGCGAGTCATACTTGACCATTTTTTTATTTTTCGTATATTTTAAGTAGTCACCGATTCTATGATGTTGAGTGAAGGGACACCCTAAATCGTACAGTCAAAAAATTGTGTCGTACAATGATATAGTGATATTGTATTCGTGTTGTTATTTAGCAGCACGTGAAGAATTACGGTCAAGTGTAAGCTTTTTACAATGTATGTATCGATACCAAGAATTGAATAACAATATTGTTACCTTTCTATATTGAATGAATTAAATTATTTATTTATTTGAAAATAACATAGTACGATGTTTTTTTAAATTTACAATCACCATTAATTAATTTTACTATAATATCATAACTTACACGTAGAAAAAAAAGTTGATTCAAAATTACTGATCTTAGCGTGAGTTCATCAAAATATTGGCAACACTTTCTAGTTCTCATTTTTATTGTGGTGATTATAAATATCATATTTTAGAGGGTAAGGAAAATATTTGTTAAACTTATTTAAAAAGATTCTTTGTTACATATATGTATCAGAATTTCTAAAAAGATGTAGAAGTTAGTAGTAGTAGTAGTTAGTAGATATGATAGGATAGCAATAGTTTAGCAGTGCTATATTTTGGTTAAAATTAATTATGTTCATATCGTACTTTGGCAAAGGGAGATCTCCTGCCAGAATAGGTAATCATGCCTTGGGAGCGACCGTACCCCGACAGTCTCTATTCGGAACTTGTATATAATTATGCAGGATGTTGAGAAATCTCCGATAGCGTGATTCAGAGTTCGGTGACGTCATCTTTTGATGAGTAGCAAGAGGTCGCCACAGTACCTTAATCATCAGAATCCGTCCAATTTTATGAAGCGTCCAATGGATTTTGCTTTTAAAAGTTAGCAAAATAATCAAATTATGTGTTTTTGTGCTTACACTAAAGGTACACAAGTGTAGCGTTATACAATTATCGTTTGTTTAACAAGAATAAATGAATTGTAAGTTCCGCGAATTGTAACATCTGAGCTATACGTTAATTCGGGCGTAAACTGTTTCAGTAATAAGTAGAGAAGTTGTTAAGGCATGTTGATCTTTAACCGTACTCCACTACTCCATAAGATGTAACATGTAATCAGCTAATGTTGCTTTGATGTACTTCTGTACTCAGCATACTAGGTTTATTATCACTTAGGATGCACTTAATGGTTTCACTTAATTCAAGAAAACGGGTATGCTTACCTGCGAGCCATCTATGGATACCTGACAGTGTGCACCTATCGACATCGGTAACTGATCCCAAAAAACAGGAGTTCCATCTGATATCGATCACAGCTGCATTACTACCCCTGAGGATTAAGTTTGATCGCTTATTATATCTGCTTTAACACACACGCCAGAATACATTAATATACCTACAATAATTATATCCGTACGATTGTACGAAATAATACTAGTAACATAGGTGGTGGGTACCAATATGATATTTAAAAAACACAAACTCATAGTCCCACACTAGAATTTTCTCCAGTGTCGTGGGTGCCATGGACACACAAAGACGAACACACAAACACCCAGACCCAGAACAGAAATCTAAGCTCATCATTCATATTTCTGTCTGGCCGGGAATCGAACCCGGGACCCATTGCGCGTCAGACCGGTATGGTAACCGCTC
>DWNE01005291.1:0-14147 GCA_018249875.1 Cecropterus toxeus | reverse complement strand
AGGTAAATCAAAATATGTAATAGAAAATAACGTAATTAATGGATAAGTGTTATTTCACTTTTTCTCATCTCAGTAGAAAAAATCTAGAAAAACCTATAAAAATTTACAAATTTTGCCCTACCGCTTACATAAACATTTTATTGTTATATGGTCATGCTCACCCAGTATTTAACATGTACATGTACAAACAATGTGAATTTCATTAGGTTAGTTAAAGTAATTGTTCTCTGTAATTTTGATATTTTATTATTATTCCCTAATATAACGATTTTACTTTATTTTTACAGTAAGATTTAAAAAATGTAAAATTTGATATAATTTGAATAGGATATGTAATATTAATACCTATAATGGATATGTGTTTGATTTGAATATACATTTGCAAATCACAGTTTTCATGATACCTCCATAAATTTCCCTTATATTGAAAATGGATCTTACATTAAAAAATAGGAAATAAACTATTCTCATATTTACAATCAGCTCAAATAATGATAAACTATGTACCGATGCTATAATACGTCAAATATCTAAATTATTTGTTTTCTTTGCAAACATATTTTTTCGTGCTCAGTTATCGGACTGTCAATGACTGCAGACGGAATATTTATAATGAGAAGGTCATGATTATTTTCGTAATAATTACATTATGCTCAATCGCACGCTTCAAGACCGCATCTCAAATAGTGGTAAAGATTTATTAGTACAGGTTTTAATATACGACTGAATGTAATATTAGAGTGTAACATTGAATGAATACAGAATTAGTATCATAAATCTGTATCACTCTTATGTTACTTGCAAAAATAATATAGTGAATATCTACATACAATTGCAATAGTTCCTAATGGAACGATTTCTACAGTACTTATTTATATTTTACAACTGGTAACATTGTTAACAAGTAACATTGTTAAAAACATCAAAAACCCGACTGCTTAAAACGACTTTTTTGTTCATAATGATATATATTTAATTTAACCTTTTTTTTTAGTTTTTGCCAAAATAGTCAAGTAAAAGTATTATAATATATCTTCTATACACTAGCTTTCATTTGATACCCATATTGTCGTAATAGTAAAAACAGTCGACCCCCTTTTTCCTTTATTTTAAGCACCATTTTTAAAAATTAGCCTATGTCAGTCTGCAAACTGAGACGATTCTAATGATATGTCACACATCACAACCTGTCAAGGCTTTTGGGTTGTAGCGCGGGCCAAAGAAATGGACATACATACGTACATACGCTCGAAAAACACCACTCTTCTTCTGACGCAGTCAGGTAAAATATAGTTAGCGTTAAGAAAAAGCGTGAACATTGCTGCGTAAAGCATAAATCGTTGTGGCAGTAGGGCCACATTATATATTTGTAAGTATTTTCAATAAGTAGAAAAATTGGTGGTTTATACACATATATATAGTGCCTACCTATTATTTTCTCGAACTCTTGTCTAATCTGTGTTAACTTTTATGTTAAACTTAAAATTACATATAAATGTATAATACATAAACTTATTACATAAGCACCGCAAAACGTTATCAATAAAACTTATATTTTTTTATCTATCATATATACAATAAAATTGCATCAATGTCCATGAGCTCGATGATATTTATAGACTAAGATGCTTTGAGATATACGGATAATTCAAAATACAATACAAACATTTTTTTACAACAAGAACTTAACTTTATAATAGAGCACCATGTATAACTAATTATACAGCTTATTTTAGATTATTTACAGAAATATTTCATCGACGAGTTGTTTGTCGATAACTCGATGGGGCTTGGGACGTGTCTGCTTCTTACGGCGACGGTACAACCTTGCGTTGAGCGGGTATAAGGCCGGTGAGAGTGCACATCGCACATTGAACCACCAGTCGCAGGACGCCACACCCTGGGAGAAGATGGTGCCGTTCGGGCACAGGAAGGAAGCCTGGCGACCGTCTATATCGCAGTAGTGCCACGCTGAAACGAAATACAGAAATATATTATTAAACGTACGTACTCTCATCTTTTCTCTCTGTCCTCAACTTTTTACTTATATTTTTACAAGTTTTCAGATTGGTTTTAGAGGCCGTTTTCAGTACCTTCATATGGCACTGGATCTATTTCTTTATTACACATTTTAACAAATTATCTTAAGAAAGGAGAAGTTTAAATTTATATCTATAATTTTTTTTTACACGCTTTTTACACTCATTGCCCCACACTAGGACTTTCTCCTGTGTCGTGGGTACCATGGACACACACACACGAATACACAAACACCCAGACCCAGAACAGAAATCTAAACTCATCATTCATATTTCTGTCTGGCCGGGAATCGAACCCGGGACCCACTACACTACGCGTCAGACCGATATGGTGTCCGCTCCGCCACGCGGGTCGTCTCTACTCTAATAATTACTCTATGAATTCAAATCTAAATCGTTTTGTTAACCTTAACTTAAGTACTACTTCGCCTGTTTTGGAATTAATCTTCTTATGATGATGATATAAGGTTATGAAACTAAAAAACATAACTTAAACACAGCAAGCAGTTTATTAAAATTACATTAAAACGTCATCCATCATTTTGTCTGTCGAGTGCTAACGCTCGATGTTTATCTAAACCTCGATAAAATCTGAATAAAAATAAAAACTAAATTTGACGGACAAATACGAAGAAAAATTAAAATAATAGATAACCTGTATTAATGATGATGCTGCTTGAATTTAATTAAACAGGATATCACGCTGTTGACCTATCGGTTACGTTATGATTTCCGGGTTAGTTTTTTTCTAAGTTGACCTCAATCCATCATTAAGATTTACTAATCATGCTTAAGATGTGAAATATAATCTGTATCTGCCAGTTTATTTCATCATAGTGGATAATATAGTTACAATAGCTGATGCTCGCGAATTCGTACACGCAGACTATAGTACGAACAATATAAACTTGTAAAAATCGTTTCGTACCGATTTTCTACATCATAAAAGTTGTTATTGTCCAAATTTCATAGTTTATTGTCCAAATTTCATAGTTCTAGCTTTAGTAGTTTAGGCCCTGCAATGATGAGTCAAAAGTTATTGCGCTCTAAATATATTGAAGACTAGCTTATTGTCGTGGCTACACCTCCTTAGGGCACGTTAGTGTAATCAGTATACCAAGTGTTAATCTAGGTCATAAACTATGTGACCCACATTTCAGCCAAATCCGACCTCACAACGTTTCGCCTTTAGAATTTCAGTAAGAAAGTTTCAATTATTATAATCTGTCTTCTCTGTTTAACTGTCATACCAATTCAGCAAGTAATAACAAGTTACTAAGGCTATTCAAATATAATACCAATTCTAAAATAGGTAAGTATAACCCTGGTCATGGCATAGTATTGAATGGGCAAGGTTAAGACTATGAAAACAGTAACAAATAACCATTTGTTAAACATTCGGTACATCACGGATTACATCATCAACATCATCAAATAAAGTGGCTCATTCCCTTTTGTGTTTCTGACACAAAAACATAATAAACGTCGCTGAATTTATCGATTTATTAATAACCAAAAATACAAAAAAAAGTTGACAAAAAAAATATTATTCTGTTAAAATAACATTATAATATGGGGTTTTATACAAGAAAATATTAATATTTTACAATTTCGACTAAGAATTAGATTAAAGGTTGAAACTCGGCCTTTTAATAGGGGTTCCAAGGTCCGAATCCCACGCTCTAATTTTTTAAAGTCATATATTATAAATTAATTATTATTTGGTTTAACGGTAAAGGCATATCGTGAGAAAATTTGCACGTCTAAAAGTTCTAAAAAAAATTCTTCAACTGTGTACAATCCATCAATTCTGCACCATAAGGATGCCAATTTTCAAAACTACATCATAGCTAAAGAAAATCACAGATGAAAGACTTGTAAAATCTATTCACCATCATTAAATCAAAGTCCTATACAATATCACTTTAATTTCATGAAAACGAAATAGTATGTTTTACAAATACAATGAAATGATAAATCATCTTCTGAATAAAGTGTTTAACATTTACACTATCGTGCACAAGAAGAGTTTGATAAAGTCAAGGTGATTTAGCTAATTATATTATTTATTACCTGCTAAGGATTCTTTAGGATGAGAACGCTTTAAATATATTACATCATCAATCTTAAAGCAGATACATACAATTAAATAATAATTTGGTCGACTTTAAATGTATTCTTCATTCGATTTGGTATTTAATTTTTCTTTAAGGATTCCGCCGGCGTTTTTGAAACATTTTGTATTATATTTTTATTAATGACTAGGTATGAAGATTTACTGAGGAGTCCTACATAAATATATTGAGTTTGATAATTATTTTAAGAGTATTGGTCTAAATGTTCAAGACGAGCAAAGCAAGTAAGAAAGGCAAATGTTAAATACTTATTGTGAATTGTCAACAATTTACAATCCTGTAATGTCCTACTACTGCTAATGTATATTGAGGAAATACTAGAACATCGGACACTAATAGCTAAAAATAATGACCAATTTCACTACGATAGTTTTCAAACCACTTCTAAAAAAATGTTTCAAAATTTGACAACAATCAAGTGATTACAACCAGAACCAATCGCTTTACGTCCCCCGAAACATTGAAGCGCGCTTAAAATTAAATTACACATACGTTGAAATCCCAATCTGTTACAATGTACAAAATCTATGGGTCAGAGCGCTATACATCCTTAGAGGTTTACTACTATGTAGATTCCCACTGACAAAGAAAGGTTAAGGACATAGTTCATGCTGTTCAATCCCGAGTTAGTAAACTTCAAAGGCACACCTTTTAGTCCATTACAGTATAATATCAAGGTTATACCTTGAGAGTCTTTTCTTATCGTTATATAATAGCAAACTATATTTATTTCATGTAAGTAACATACACGTGGCATGCAGAATCTAATGTGTATGCTTTCTTTGTGACATATAACTTCATCGTGGAATCCGTTGATAATTGGAAATGCTACAAATATCAACGGCTCCATCCTGCATCCGTCAGCCGTTGAGCTAAGGGAAGGAACCTTGGCTCAACGGCTGAGGATGCCCATAACTTATCTCGTTTATCTATATAATTTTGAAAAATACTGCCAAATCAATCAAAACTTACATTCACGATATTTTGCCCCCAAACTTACCCTATCTGATCTTACCTGCAAATACAAAACTTTAAAGACTTGCATTTGCAAGAAAAAATGTATGATATAATTCGTTTTTATTTTTAATATTTTGTCGTTATAATTACGTACGTGTTATAAGTAATAATTGTTGAAGCATGTGCAAATAAATCAATTCATTCAACCATTTCTGCTCTGCGCTCCATATTTTATTTTTGTACATAATTCATATGCTTTATGCCTTACTTGGATACGCTTTACAAACCTTCATTGGGTTATATAAAGATTATGTTAACATAACTAATAGGCTGTAGTTATTTTGCCATAGATATTGAATAGATATTTGCCATAGATATTGAATAGATAATTGTTATTTTAATAAAATAGAATCTCTCTGTAAATTACGAATGATTACTATAGTTTAATCATATCATTAAATTATTTCTCATAAATAATAAAAGCCTCATCAAAATCATCATTTGTCTGTTGAGCTAGATCGTTATATAAATTAATAATTTTGAACAATTTAACCCCTTGGCAATAAGAAAAAGAAAATTTCACGGATACGTACATAATAAATAAATAAGACAAGAACTGAGCAATACAGTAATTAAAATTGTACAATCTAAATTACCTTGACAACGAGTTTCCATGTCAGCGAAGAAGCCAGGGTACGCCTGCTCATCGCAATAAAAGTTTGTATACGGCACAGCACCAAGAACAGGATAATCAGTGCCTGGCTTGCCTGAAAAACGTACAAATATATATTAAGTATTGTAAAACTTATAAAGTTATCAATCCATACGTGATCTGATACATTTTTATAATTCATACCTACTGAAATAGACCTAGGTTATTATTTTTATTTATTTATTTATCATTTAACAAATATGTAACAATTTTAATATAATAACATTATGGAAACATGCATCGTGTAATAAAAATGTTTATGTTCACATTAATATCAACGAAAATTAAAAACATATAGGCATATAATTATATACCGCTTAATAGCATGTCCATGCTTTGAAATCATGCTTTGCAACCAATTCTATTACGCGTTGATGTCTTTTGTATGGACGTAAAAATAGTAGCAATGACATCATGGTGTCAGTTCACACTATACATTAAATATGTCGGATGTACATTTTTATATATTTAAATAGCATTATTTATATTACAATTATCCGATAAAACTGTTGGCAAATGTTATTATAAAATGTAAACAAAGTTCCGACAATCGGCGTACAGTAAAACTGTCGAACCGACCTAATGTGAAGTAACACATATACACTAAGGGAATACAGTACAAGGTTATCGACGGTTGCACATTGAATTATCATCACTTCTTTGTACTTTTGATAAACGTTATTCAATGATTATAATTGTTTTTATAATATGGATAGAAATTAGTTTTTCATAAAACTTAACTATCTATATGTTAATAAATGATATTGATTATGGTCATTCATAATTAATCGGAAGAAAGGAATAATAAGTATATATATATATATAGGTACAACAGGGATCGCGTAACTATAGTATCGTTAGTGTTGAATTTTTTTCACTTAAGAGCTAATACTTTTTAAGCGTACCCTACTATATACATATAATAATATAAACAACACAAAATACTAGATTACTTAAATCTGTGATCATTATAAATTTAACTTTTGATATAACATATACACATGACTAGGATAATGTTAAAGACATTATCATTTACGTATATATGCTGACCTAGGCTGTATTTTTTTTCATTATTTTAGTATTTTATTATTTTTAGTATATATTATTAATGTATTCTGCTATATTATTTTTATTATTTTATTACTGCATTATGCCAATTTTGGTTAAAACTAAAAAATATACAAATATACATTTACTTCTAAAACTACTAACGTCTGAAATATGTACATTCAAATATTTCACTTGAACGTTCTGTTGCGTCAACATTACATACGATAATTGCGTTGCATTTGCATGCTACGAATTCTACGAGCCAGTAAAGAAATCTTCGATAGACACCTTTCGTCATGTAAGACATATAAAGTTGGTTATCGATGTCCGTGGGCAGGAATGGCCAATTACCATTACAATGACTGCGTGCACTTTTGCTTGTTGAATTTTAAATAAAATCGTTTTAATAGTTAAAAGATATTTACATAGCATCAATCATCTGCGATATTCTTATGAAAAATGTAGCATTATTATGTAATGGTTACGTTTAGCTACAACTTCAATTGGATTTAAACTGCGAGTAAACGTTAAACTGACTATTACTAGTTAAATGTTAAACTGACTGCTATCACATCTTTCGTGATAAATAAATCGTATTCAATCGATAATTGTTTTTACACTACATAGTGACGTAGACCTCGATCTGGGTACATAAAAATAACAGCGGCATAATAGTGAACTTCCGCATTTCCGGGTATTCAGGCGATCATGAATCGTGCTTTCGGAGACGATTGTGCACGCGATGGACACGACCAACTCTTGCGCATAATGAATCCCGGTAGTTATCTCCGTGTAGATAACGAAAGTTAGCCTGCAGTAACCACTTTCACCGGTCAAACCATAAACTAGCGTAGCTCGACCTATTGAGACAGGTACAGCTTTCTGAGTTTAGTTATTCTATACACTAAGATGTTTTAAAATCAATGTGGACCTAATTTTATAAATGTGTAATCAAAATATTTGTAAAAATTATACTTTATTTCATAATAGTATATATTCATCAAATTATTTTTTATAATTGACGGTCCGCGTGGTGACATGGTCACCACAACGGTCTGGCACGGAGTGGGTTCGATCCCTGGCCAGACAGAAATTTGAATGATGAGTTTAGATTTTTGGTCTGGGTCTGGGTGTTTGTGTAATCGTCTTTGTTTGTCCACGGCACCTACGACATAGGAGAAAATCCTATTGTGGGGCTAAGAGTGTAGAAAAGCGTTTATTTAAAAAATCAATAAAACATATTTGCTTGTTTAAAACTTATAAAGAAATAATATTTTGTGAATGATATAATTATTATCAATGCAATGTGTACTTAATCGAATGATGTGCAATCTTAAAGATTTTAAAAGTTGAACTGATTTGAGCAACTCTATTTTAATTTGACTTGTTTAATTATTGTGATATATATTGTAATGTAATCAAAAGAGCAATCGTTAAGACAAATGCTTGTTGCAATTTTAAATTGCCATATGTAATAACCTATTAATTAACTGAGCAAAATAAGTTATAGAAAACAAATATTAAAACACAAATTACGTAAACAAACTTTACACTTAGCTGTGTAGTGTGTACGCAATTATCACTTAAGCTAAAAGCTACGTAACATATGTACATACTTAAGTATGACTGATTCACATATCTTGCAACTACATTATATACTAGTATGGAGGCTCAGAGTAATCATAAACGAGTGTAGAGCGACTCTACTCGGATACAAACAGTAGTCACAGGTAAGAACATCATAACTATGCGTGCAATAATTCAAACAGTTCCCCAATATTATACTAATCCCTTTCCTTTAATATAAACTATCGTAATTTTGTTAAAATATTTTATAAAAACTTATAGTATATTATATTTAGTTAGTTTTAAGCAGCATGTCTATCCACGATTAGCAAAACATGTTGGCAACTTGGACTCTATGCTAATTATTACTCTAAGAATGGAGGTATATCCGTTAATTCACACATACATCGCTTCTGTAAGTAAATTGTGCTAAGTTCAACTAGTGGACAGCCTTCTCGAGGGTTACTCCATACGCATAGTCATATTACTGCATATACTGGGCCTACGCTTATTACTGCGTATAAAAGTTTACAAATAGGTAATAACATACGTATTTCTAAGTGTATGTATACCAGATACTAAGATATATGTTATTCAAAAAATATTATCAGAAGGACAGTAAAGTTTTTGAGCGTATGTATGTTTGTATGTATGTATGTTCAATTCTCTGACACGCTGTACAGGTAAATAGGCTTGACACAATTTAGCTGTGATGTCATTATAATCGTATATGTATTAACACTGAATACATTTTCTTTTAAACTCAAATTCAAATTAAATTTTACGGCGCATTATATGCGAATTAGGATTAATGAAGTTAGATTCCTCATTTATTTTCAACATCCGACATGTTTTATGTCAGTTCTTAACGCCTGAGTGAACGTTGTGTATTCCAAATGAAATTAAATTGAAGATAAAAGAGATTTCATTTATTAAAGGACAACTTAAAATTAATAAACCATGAACACCTCTATGCATATCAATTTACCGGCGTGTAATTTTCGTAATAGTTTAAATTGCATGATCCCCGTGTTTCAGGTGATATATGACTAATAAACTTCGCATCTGTCGTAACGAGTCTGACGCAATCTGATCGAACAGTGGACAAGTACATGTATGTTTGTATTGTATAATATATGTCATTGTTTAGATGGAAACATATATCAGAAAGAAGCAAAAATGTTGTAATATAATCATATCGTTGTCGTTAATAAATTACTTAAATATATGGTCTTCTTTTAAAATAATAGATATCAGGCCCATCGTCCACGCTGGCCAAGGTAGGATTGGACCTCAAACTTTTCAGGATTTCTTCAAGGTACTTTCGCGTGTAACAAGTTTCCTCATGATGTCTTCCTTCATCATTAAAAGTTAAAATTAAAATGCCTTTCTTGATATTCGAAGCCCTTCTGATTGATCTGGCTTTCAAGGCACTAAAATAATGGCGTTAGAATTGTGTGTCTAAAATCTAATATAATCAATATTAATTTCACAAGTTGCTTCAAATGTTTAGCAACACTAATCCGTCAGTCATTTATATTACACGGTACGATGCGTGAAGGACCGATACAAACTAGACCAAGACACGATTATGTAGGCTTTGTTTAAAATCAACATACATAATTGGCTTCATTACGATGTTTTAGCAACTGAAAGAACATTACAGCACAATTTGTGTTACCGATATAACTTACATGTATACATTACCATAATTACCGTATTGCATTGATTTATGAGGACTAAAGGTGCTGTCAAACAATGACTACGATACGTAGCGCATGCATCGTAGCTTAAACAAGTAGGTAACCACATATCTACATATTGTATATTAAAATTTATGTGCTGTATTAAACAAAACTGCAAAATAACATTCACGTATTATGTAGTAAGTACCATGAATTCGCTAGAATTTATACGTGTGAGCAGTTGGTATTAAGAACTGTGACGAAATACTCGTTTTATTTCAGTTTATTTTAATTTAAGTTTCAAAAATATGTTGAAATGCAAGAAACTGATATAGTCAAAAAATTGCAAGTTGCAGGTTCTATTAAGAGTTATAATCTGTTTACTGTTAAAACCAACGAGCGTCATATTTTTATTGTTAAACTCATTTAACAACCTGCGAATATTTTATTACACCGTACAAATGTTTTTGTACTATACTCAGTTTCAAAAAATAACGAACTAATCGATTCGCGAAATGTATAATAAAAATGACCAAACAGCACGTAAGGTCGGCGAGGACAGACGGAAACAAGGTCAACTGCGCCACGTTTATGTAATAATTTGAGATGAGGCACTAACGTCTACAACAAATAAATCACAATGTTTATTAGCATTGACAATGAAAACCATTATTTTTTTGATTTATCAGTAGATGATTGTATCTGTTATAATAGACGTATCTGTATGTTCGTTAAAGAATCTAAAGAAATATTAATTCACAAAAAATGATTGATAAAATGGACAAAGTTATAATATTCTTAATATATATAATTTTTCTGTACGTTTGTATGTCACCGAACTCAACGGCTGGACCGATTATAACGAAATTTTTTGTGTCTACAAGTGGATCCGGTAATCCGAGTTTTAATTAGATTCATAATATAAATTAATTATATTTTTATTCCTGTTTTCTGTTTATTGAATTGGATAAAATCGTAGTTTGCATTGCTCCGATTTAATTTTAGTTTGTTCAATTTCATTTTTTTTATCGTTAGTGCAGTAATGTTTGTTTTGAATTTTGAATTGAATTATTGTACGATGTTAATGTTTAATTACAAGTCAGCGTCTGTTGGGTGTCGCTATTGTATATATAAATTACTATTTTTTGCAATTGACTCCGTGTATACAGCTACTCTCGAGGCTCACGCCGTGACCTTACGAAAGGTAATCAATCATAAGGTCGTTTAAAATTAAAATATAGGTTGCTTTGCGTGTGCATACGTAATTTTACCCATGTAGGTACAACATAATAATAAAATTTCTATAGTAGGTAACCTCAAATTAAATTATTCGTCTAAACGCTAAAATATTACCTTATACCAAAACGTAAACTTCTCAAAAGTGTATGTCAACCTTGTCGTTTATGTGCAAGAAGCGTATTGCATACTTAATTTTATAAGGTATTCATAACTTCATAAAGTTTATGTTGTCTTAGTTACTACGCAATATATTTTTGGTTTTATTGATGACAATAAATTTCAAACTATGATTATGTTATTTATTTCTATAAATCAAATTAAACTTTCAAATGTTAAGAAGTCATGGGATCGAATTGAGGACGATATAAATCACGAAGTAATTACAAAACTGCAATTATAATATAAAACACTATACGTTTTAATAACTTTAATTTAAATTAAGTATAAATATATCCTCTAAAACATTTATAAAGAATAACAGACTTTTAAACGAGACTACGTTTAAGTATAAGAATTATTATTCTAGTTTCGTCTTCAATGTTAGAGACCAGCTTGACCGGATCGCAGAAGATAAATGTTTTTTTTTGTGATAAACGAAACGCATTATGTATTTTTTCAAGTATTTTTTTCTACCGTGAAGCTCTTATTGTGATTCGGTAGAAGGGTGTGGTCGCCGGCTCACTTATCACGAGTTGACCATCACAGTCCTTGGAAGTAGGATCTGTGATCGTCCTCAGGTAGAACCCCTATTTCATATGAAATTGCTTACAGATGTCCATGCGCGGCAGTGACCGCTTATCATCAGGTGGACTGCTCGTTTGCTACTTAAATCTCATAAAAAATGTTTCTTGGGAACCTAAGTAGAAGAATATTAAAGTAAAAGAATAAGTTTTTATTGTTTTATCATATTATAAGATCAAAGACAACGTGGTCATTATTAATACTCGTAAAACCCATGGCGCAACGTCTATGAAGAGGTGTGGCGCAAGAACAGCACACACGGCTAGAACCGTCCTCGCGTGTCGTTACCAACTAAGAATATGTATTCATGCTCTATACAATAACGCCTATTATTGTAGTTTTTAAAGTAATGCTTCGAAGTGCTTTCCTATTAAACCATTTCAGTTTATGGATTATTTTTGCTGCCAAGATTACCCGCTTCATTTAGGTGATTATTTGTTTTACCTTTTTTTGTATTTATTAATACATTTATTAATGTATTTACTCGTCTTTTGATTAAATATAAAATTTGTTGAGTGGTTCTTGTTTTATTTTCTATTTTAATTTTTCATAGAAATCAAGTCTGATATGTTATTACCGTAAATTATATTTATTAAATACAATATGTTTATATTATGCTTTTCGTGAGTCTGTGAGAAATATAAGCGAAGTTAACAAGAATGTACGAACTATCGCCATTTTAAGATAATAAATATGAAACATTTTGCAATAGGAATATATTGTGTCTATTAAACTCGTAGTTAATGCTTGCTCTACGTAAAATCCCAATGAATTATATTGTTTGCCTACAATACCTCTAGCTATCGATTACTTTGGCTTTTGTTTGCTGAATTACGTGATCGCAGGAAATACTTAATACTATCATGTTAAATGTCAATAAGAGGTAATGGGTCAGCCTTGTACAAGAACAAAAACGCTGTAAGAATTCGCAATGACAAAACGGTCTTAACGTCATAATGCCATACATGTGTAATATAAAAAGGAACGTGCTTTTTTCTATTTTATTATCTACATAGGTGAATTATAAAACATGTAAATTATCTCGTTCCACAACGTAATTATTTAAAAAAATAAAAATAAGTAATCAATAAAAAACCTGTACAAAATACAACACGAATTTAACATATTAAATACATGTTGATGTAAATTGGACACATTTATTTGTCTACTAAATAGACATTGATTTTTAAGTAATATTATTTTCCTACGTTTAATATTTTTAGTAACTACATTTTGTTACATGATTTTTTAACTAACTACTTATATTAGATAGATATGAACTAAAGTCAATAATAACTAACAATTAGCTTGACAATAGCCGTTAGTCACTTTTGTGATTGATGTAGTGACTCTAGTAAGAAGAAAATCTAATAAATTTGAATATTTTGCTATTCTGTACAAAAACTGTACTTACTGTCCTTTGATTGCTAGTTGCTATATTCATGTATATTTATTAATATGTACTATTAATCGTAACAACCTTCGAGGTGGTTTATTTGTGTCAACATTAAGAGTTTATAGTTATATAAAACAATTATTTTTTATTTATTTATTTGTGTGTAATAAGAGTCTAAGGCTCAAGATACACCTGGCGATACAGCTTTACAGACTTAGTCACATATAAACACGCTTTATACACTCATCTCTACACACATATAATCTGTTGTTTTTTCTCTAATATCTTCAATATATTATACTTTACAGCAGTGTTCCTACGTTTACTATTTATATCCCAAAACTGGATTGATTCATTAAAACAAAACTAATGTTTTTTTGTATCAAATTGAAATAGCAAAAGATCGTGCAGTCCACGTGGAGGTAAATTGTGACTGCCGCCCATGGACATCTGTAAGCAACTTCATATACAACAAGGGTTTTACAACTGAAGTCGATCACAGATGTGTTGCTACTCTTGAAGACTAAAATGGTCGCCTCATATATAAGTGAGCCGGCAACCATACCCTTACAACGAAACGCAAAAACTGCTTCACGCTGGAAATAGGTGTGGCGGGGGTAGTTCCCC
>DWNE01005290.1:0-14151 GCA_018249875.1 Cecropterus toxeus | reverse complement strand
TAAATTAATAGGGGCTGTATGGAAGGGAGACGTCTTTTAGAAACATTTCGTACAAATGAGGTCATGTAACAATGTTGCATTTACATATTGTTAATTTGTTAGGCATATTATCACTCAAAATAAAAAAAAAAAATATGGGAAAAAGCTAATTCAATTAATTTAAGCCCGTCATTTGATTAAAGAAAACAAAACTTTATACAATTTTTCCCAGTACATAAATCTTTAATACTATCAAAAATATAGAAAATCGGTACATATTAATATAACAAAGTTCAAAACAAAAATTAAATACTAAATGTATACCAGCTTATTATCGCTATCCGCTCGCTTCTATGTGTAAAGCTTGATTATAAACTATCCGACTAGTAGTTTTCGTGAAAGAGTAATAAACACATGTACATCCTAACAACATTTCGCGTTTATAATAAATGTAAGATTATTATGTAGTTTATACCCATAAAATGCAATATGATACTATCACCGTAAATTGTTGTATACGGAATATATATATAAAAGATAGTGCTATTCGATATTATGTCTGTATGTATTTGAAAAGCGTATTCTCACATGTAGTTTCAGAACTCTTTGAAATGTAAACTCAAAAGTGTACGATGTATTGAATATTGTTCTCGTGACATAGGTACTGGTAACATACGGTTCAGAGCAAACATAATACATCATTTGAAACACGATACGTTCCTTTGTTGTATATATAAGCTAGTAACATCGTTAAAAACATTCAAACAAAAAACCCGACTGCTTAACATGAAATTTTTGCTCATAATGATATATATTATTTAACGCTTACATGAGTTTTTGTCAAAATAGTCAAGTAGAAGTATCATCATATCTATATCTCTATTGTTTATATATTTAAATTGACCTTTTTATTAGCTTTCGTAATAACATACGTCCCTCCCTCTCCCTTTTTCTTCTATTTCCGCCATTTGTTTTAAATTCTATAGCATATGCCACTCTCAAACTGAGACGGTTCTAATGATATGTCATACGTCACAATCCGTCAAACCGTTTGGGCTGAAGCGCGTGCCAAAGGAATGGACATACATACAAAAAAACAAACATAGGCGCGAGAAACATTACCCTCCTCCTGTTGCAGTCAGCTAAATATTATCAGTACGAATGTTGAGAGGATTTCTAACGCTAGCAGTAGATGGCTTCATCTGGTTTGAGGGATACAGCGAATTGAGATATAGTGATCCTGTGGGTCGTTGGAGCTAACAAACTTCGGCCGAAATTGGGAAGGAATAGCTGTTAACAAAGTTACACGTAACAAATGGAATAGATAAATAAAATTGCCTTAATGTCTCTTAGTGTTTGCCTTCCCTTAAACTGTTTATTAGG
Organism: Cecropterus toxeus; assembly: GCA_018249875.1. Lineage (NCBI taxonomy): Eukaryota > Metazoa > Arthropoda > Insecta > Lepidoptera > Hesperiidae > Cecropterus > Cecropterus toxeus. Next base: position 12,789 of record DWNE01005290.1, on the reverse strand, counting down.
ATTAAGACATATCGATGGTGAAGAAATACATCAAATACAATAACACGTCGACACATTCTTGATAATATTTTCAAAGCAGTGTTTATCGGCCTCCATTTGAAGAGCGTTTTCGTTCTGTCTTATTCTACAAAAAGCTAATGCGCGGTGGCATAAATCAATAAATAATGATTAAAGCAACTCGTATTTTCCTGTCACACTTGTTAAACAAATGCAAACGTATGCAACGCATTCTCAGTTTTTTGGTCATCCATGTGCTTGTGTAATGACAGGATGCAAGTAGATCACCCGCGCGAAGGTAAACACGCGCGACAAGAAAAACGGCCCAATAAGGTATTCACTATCATCTTTTCATGTATGATATGGACTCATACAAAGACATTGGCTCAAACGGACTTGGTAGTCGTCGTCATTTAAAGAAAAAAAAAAATAGAACCCGACTTTAATGTCACCGAAAAATCAACAAAATAATATAAATAAACGTTAGTTTCTTACATACACAGCACATAGTAGGGACATAGTACCGAAGTCAGCGCTAAATCCATTTAGTTAGATTACAACGAGGAACCTAGAACCGAATCTATCCAACGACAATGTATATGTGATATTTTTTTGATATATTACTGTTATATTTTTCATACGACTTTTTAGTTTTTTTTGTTTTCTTTTTTTTAAATTTTAATCAATCCAAACACCCACTTAGAATAAATATTGGTAATTTCTAATTATTCAACGGTTTTTTTCATTTACAAACTTCAAATATTATTTTCTTTTCCTAGACAATAGCGGAGTATATTTGCTAAAATACCTTCTCAAAATAGAACTCAAAAGTTGTTGTTATATTGAATTGAATTCTGTCGCTCTATATTGTAGCTTGCAAAGTACGTTTGTAGCCGCCCCAAGTAGGGTATATATATCGATGAAACCGAGAAGTCTCCGTGGATGGGCGATATCCGTAAGGCCTCGGAACTCTCGGAAGTGCCGTTTGGGGCAAAGATGTTCTTACCCTTCACTATGTGTTATTCAAACTAAAATGTTCTTCAGGTAAAAGCTTTTGGTATCGGTTGTGTAAGCTTTGAATCGTTATTATGTAATGAAGTCTATCATTGTGTAAAGTATTGGTTACTTCATACTATTCCTGATCTTTGGGCTATTAACTTTAACGCTTTCTACACTCATAACCTCCATCTTAGGACTTCCTCCTTTGTCGTGTGTGTTATGGATACACAAACACCCAGACCTGGAACAGAAATTTAAATTCATTATTAAGATGTCTGTCTGGCTGGGGATTGAACTCGATCGAACTGCGTGTGAGAGTGATATGGAGGCAGCTTAGCCACGCGGGTCGTCGTTCGCCGCGCGGGCTATTTGCAAATTCAAGACATAATGTCCTTTAAAGATGTCTTTCAAAAAATCGTTTGAAGTGTCCTTAAAGGTGGTGGGTCCTACCACCTTTTTTTTTGTACGACTACTGAGGTACCACTGCCACAACTATTTCTTCTTAATAACAACAGTATCGAGTGTTGCTGTGTTTTGGTTTGAATGGTGTGGTAAAGGAGACTTACTTATCCGTTGCGTTTTATATTGGTCCTTAGGAATAGCAACGCATTTGTAGCTAATCTCAGATAAGACAGAATCTCAGGTATGACGACCCGCGTGGCGGAGCGTTCACCATACCGGTCTAACACGCAGTGGGTCCCGGCTTTAATCCCTGCCCAGACAGAAATGTAAATGATGAGTTTAAATTTCTGTTCTGGGTCTGGGTATTTGTGTATTCGTCTTTGTGTGTCCATGGGACCCACGATACAGGAGAAAATCCTACTACTTCCTTACCTTTCTACACTCATAGCCTATGAGTTTAGAAAGCGTTAAATAAAAAGATTGATCTTATTTGGGGTTGATTATAGATGTTCATCTAGCCAGGAGCTACTTACCATCAGTTGGACTGGATGCTCGTTTGCTGCTGCAATATTATAAAGTAGACCCTCATCTTAATATCTCGGGTTAATTGCAGATAGACGGTAGTGACCATCTACCACCGCTTATCCTGATGGTGAATGCTGGCTGCAGCTGGATCGTTTGATACTTCAATATTATAAGAAAAGGCCCTTTAGAGCCAAAAACTTGCTTGAAGCATTTTTGAATTCTGATTTACGTGTTACTATTCCGTTTTAATTTAATCGCTTTGGGTCGTGTCTACACGGGTGGAATTTTATAATCAATTTGACACTACCTTCCCGGCTACCTATACTTACTTGAAATTTTTACTCAGATTTTATTCCGATTTACAATTAAAGCTTTTATTTATATTTCGTTTGAATAAAATTGAATTCTATTTTTTTTTTGTAAAAAATCATGTATTCGTGTAATTATGCACTTTTTTATGTATTTATTATTATTATTATTATTTATTTGGAATTAGTTTGCGTTAGGCAAAAACAAGAAACAGAAATTTTAACTGAGTTTATACAAAATCACAGACACCTTATTTATTGTTTTTCGGATATTGATATTAAAAGTGAATAGAGATAAAACAATAAATAAGGTTTACATTATTTGGCTTTGTATAACTTTATAACACATGCTATTAACATAGTTAATAATAACTGCAATATTTTCAGTCCAACAAAAATATGCATCTCTCTGTACAGCGCATAATGTTTGCATAAAATTATATTTCGGAATTAAAAACCTAGTTATCACGAGCATAAAAGTTAATGGCCTGTAAGGGTCAAGTTACACAGTTAAAGACGACTTTCATAGCGATTTTGTGTGTGAAATCTTCCTTATTTTACGATATAGCTTCGCTGACCTACTTTAGACGGGATGACGGAGACCGGTTTATGGTTTTCAATACTTGTGAATTTCTGTATTACGATCATTGTCTGGTGTTTGTGTTATTCAAAATTGTTTTCTGCTTTTATTATTTTTAAGTTATAAGTGTTTGTTTTACAAATTTATCAATACAAAGGTCTAGGTGATGTCTCGAGTTGGCAATGCATTGGCGATTTCTGTTGTGTACCTACTGTGTCGATACAACGTCTATGATTAAGTCTTAGATAACATGAAAGTCTCATCGCTAGGTTTAAATAAATAAAAAAAAATATATTTATTTGAAATAATAGTAACTTCGGAAGCGCTAAAAGTTATACACACTACACATAAATAAATATGATTTTTTTTAGTGTTTTAAATAAAAGTTTTGTTAGTTGTTGCAGTAGTCTTTTTACATTTTGAAATTTACGGAAAAGATATTGATAACATTCACAACAAACAATATATAAGGAATAACATTTTAACAAATTTAAAATGTTATTCGTGATATGTTTTTATATTATATTATTATATTTGTAATAATCCTGGTAGCACATATTAAAATATTTGGCTTCGCCGCCCGAATATACGATTCTACGAACGCTGCAGAAGCCGCCTAGGAACCAATTTTGGGTATAGAATTTGATTCTACAATCACTTATTCCGTTCTAATTCGGACCTAAAAACCGGACCTGAAAACTCCAGTCAGTACCAGCAGCCTCCATTCGGCCATGTATTGGAATTTACACATGACCTATTTAAGCTGAAATAAGCTTAGCCAAGCAGGTGTGTTACGTAACTTTAAGCAGCCTTGGACAACGTAATCTGGTTCGAGTGAGTGGTATCCAATTTGCAGGCTTTGTAGGGCTTCGACCGCAGCCCTGATAACCGACACCGAAAGCCCCGGTTACCGGTTATTTATTTATATATCACATTCAACGTTATCGACGTTTATCAATAAATGTAGGTAAAACCGGATTTTTTTATAAGACGTAACAAACTAGCATGCAGCGCACCTGATGGCAAGTAGTTACTGCCACCCATGGGCATCTGTAAGCAACTTCAAATAGAACAGGGATTCTATCTAAAGTCGATCATAGATGCGTTGCTACTCCGGAGGACTAAGATGATCGCCCCATATATAAGTGAGCCGGCAACCACACCCTTCAAACGGAAACGCAAGAACTGCTTCACGCTGGAAGTAGGTGCGGCGGTGGTACTTTCGTACCCGGTCGAACAACATTAGTTCTACCACCTGGTACATTGGTGTAGAAATGAAAGGAACTTTGTGTAGAAATGTCCTGCAACATTGTCGAGGACTACATTGTTTTTGAGCGTCTCACTGAGACACATATTGCGCAGCTTGCCCCCTAGTGTAAGGATGGGTTTCTAAATTAGAAGCGTATTTTTCTATAAACTACAAGGTCATTTCATATCGGACATAGGTATATTAAATACAAAAATTACCAATTTTTTTATTTTTCAACAATCATTGCTAATTCATTATTGTCCAATTTTGGACACGGTCTTCTTCGACAATGATAGGGTCTCATTGTGGAAGAAGACCCGTGTCCAATTGGTAGACTTCACCTTTTTCTTATGTGTGTAGGTTTTCTTACGATGTTTTTCTTACTTTGCCGTAAAGCAGTTATAAAGATTTACTAATACCCACATAATTTTGACTAGATTGCGATGCCAAGTTTCATATATATGTATATGTAACTAATATTAACACTTTGCTAGCGGTAGTAAATATATTGTGATACATAACAGCGCTGTGCCGCGTTTGCATTATCGTTAAAACATAGGTAACATTACATTCACTTGTAATAATTTTTAAAAGTGATAGATTTTAATTAAATAAAGAGTTAAGTACTTACAGATATAGGCTATAAATATGCTTCGACCGATCGATCTTTAAATTAAAGTTTGGTTTCGATGCAATTTCAATAATACAGAGTGTCATTCAGACAAAAAAATAAAAAAAATAGTTTTTTTTATTTATTTTCAGTATCCTAAACGATTTTTTGCGCAAATATATGCAAGTACGGACACAATGATCTCTCATTTTTACCATATGTAGCTATGTATTTTAATATAATTACTTAATTATGTAGACGCCAATCAATCGTACGAGACATACGTACGTCACACTAAATAACTACACGTCAATACACAATGTCCAATCTGAACCATGTTTTATTATTATTGTCCCGAGTACAGTAGGTTCCAATAAAAATAACGTAATTCACCGTCCCAATAGAATGGTCTTATAGGTTTAGTTTAGAAAGTTGGCATCTTGTCCATAGCGGTTATTTCGAGCTCCCTACATAGGCTACCGGGTGGCGGTTGAACAAAAAGAAGGCTCTATTTAACAGGAAACGATACGGAAAAAAGCTCCTTCTGAGCGACGGAGTCAAGAACCGGATTGCTGTGGCCGGAGTGAAAAACAAATCTACTACGATTTACGTACCGTAAACTCGTTACGCGATGCGAACGAGCCGAGTTCGGGAGTAGCGTGTATTGTTCCGATTTTAATCTCATGTCGGTACGAATAGAGTTGAAAATATTCTTCGGGTTCCGTAGCTGCGAGAGAGAGGCGTCGGGCGAGCTTATATGAGTATGGAGAGGCTCGCAGGTTCATTTCGTAAGAAGTGTCGTTATCACAGTCGCTGTTCGGCGGTCGGACGGCGTGCACGTGAGGGAAGGCTGCGTTCCCGCTTCGCGGAATCCCACTTCGCCAGAAGTTTGCGAACGTGAACATTTCAGAGCCGGGTCATTTCCGATTCGTGACTGACGGGTACTTCGTCGAAAGTGAAACTGTACAGTTGGATCGTGATAAGTAAATTGTGTAAGGACCTTACTTTGTTGTTAGTGGAAGTGGGATTTATTTGAAAGTGAAAATAAACTTACTTGGACTCGTTTCGATATCAGCGCAGTTTTGAACTAAAACTGTGTCTCGACTATTGAAGCGTAGCGGTTTCCAAATACGGTGAGTACCTTTTATCCATTTGACACGTATGAACCGGCAAGAATAAGTTAATAAACGTCTATAAAAAATGCTGAGTGGAAAGAACATCTTTAATTTGTATAAAAACTAGAACCTTTTTTGCGCTCAAAAACACCCTGAGATAATCAAGTCTCAGTCGCATGCATAAAATGATTCTGTATAAACTGATAAATGCAAATTGCTCTGCTAAGCATCTAATATATTTCGGTTTATAATAGGGGAGCACCTAACTCGAGTATTCATGAGGAAGAAAGGAAAGAGGAAAATACCATTAGGTCAGAGTCGTTGCACTCTGTTTCGGCGTTATAATAATTTACGGCGATCGTACAAAATTCTTGCAGACCTCTTACCGCTTTCTTTGATCTTGCACTTTATTTGTCTTCACTCGTTCGTTTTTAAGCAATAAAATGTTTTTAGCATTCTTAAATGTAAGTTGAGAACGGTATCGCTCTCTCGAAGTAAATTCAGTGGGTATAAAAAGTTAATTTAACGATGTTATTGCCAATTAAGACGACGCTGGAGGCTTTGCGGGATTTATGAAAATTGTAATTTCAATCCTTTATATTCTTGAGTAATGCGGAAGTAATTAAAGGATGGAATGAAAAACCAAAGAAATAAGTAAAAACCCATAGCGACTTTAACTTTTCATTTAAAGTTTTGATTTATTTTATTTCGAATCATAGGATATTATTTAAAAACAACAATTAACATGAGTTAATTTTATTTCGTGAATGTTCGGTAATTTGAGTATTTGAACATTGAACCAGGAAAAATCAATACATGGAAATGTACTCGTATAGAAATACAGACATTGTAGGATGTACCCATCACCGAAAAAGCCTTTTCTTTCAGGCAACTATTGAGTACGAGTATTTGGCTTGGGAATTAGAGGGATAAACTAGGTAACTACTAAATTCATACTTTATACAGTGAGCTTATCCATACGATAATACTTTTGGTTTTATGATCACCATTATCATCGATAATCAATCAAACCACGGCTGGGTACTAGTTTCAAAATGGCAATGAATAGTAGAATCCAACATTGAGAATTTTCTTGCTTATAAAATCACTGGCTTTTTCACGAGGTCTCTTCCCTGGTACATGTTAATTTGAAATAGATATTACCTAGTTTAATATAAAATAACATAAATGAATCCCTGAAATTTGAACCTAGCCTTAGCGGCCGAAGTTGATACTAATATGGTTATTTGCTTCAATTTTATGGCACTTGTAATACTATACGGGCAAATAGGCGGTAAAACCATACATGCAGTCTCGTATTTCGTAACAGCTGTGTTTTTAATGAAGTTAGCTAATAACATGGGACTCGATGGAAAGTGCTTGCTTTGGTATGAGGGTTCCTAATATTAGAGTAGTAATACGACACTTGCTTCAAGGCAAAAATCCTCATGCCTCAAAACGACGGTGGTGACCATACCCGTCTAACGCAGTGGGTCCCGGATTCGATCCCCGGCCAATCAGAAATGAGAATGATGAGTTTAGATTTCTGTTCTGGGTCTGGGTGTTTAATTATTCGTCTTTGTGCGTCCATGGCACCCTCGACACAGGAGAAAATCCTACTGTGGGGTTATGAATGTAGAAAGCGTTTAAAGCGTTTATTATATCAAAAGTACGTTATTTTGTCATGATAACAGAATTCAAAAATAAGGGGTCATCCGTGAATTTCGTCACAGGAATTTCACTTCATAGCAGGTCACATATGTGAAACCCCCCTTTCCTAGTGTTGACACATTTTGTTAATTCATACATAGAAATAATTAAATTAAAACAGCAGTTTTCAAATTATAAATGGGATTTTAATTATAATTTTAATATATTTGAAATGTGACGTCACAAAATAGGACCCGTCCCCCCCTTGTCACACATCATGTCACACTTTACCCCCCTTTACCTCCTCCTTATCGTATGACTTAATTTATGGATGACTCCTAATGATATTAGAGTTCTTATAATATTCAGAACCGTTAAGAAATAAATTCTAAAAAAGACACCGTCATTCCGTATTTAAGTAATCAGAGTTTTGGAACTTTTTATTATAATTAAGGTTTGAAAATTGCAACAGTTCTACTTAGGTACCACATAATCTTCAAGGCTTACTCGGTTACATATTTTAACGTTTACAGTTCAAAAGCTTTCAATCTACCCCCAATTTTATGAATAGTTTTATGAAGAGCATTCTTGCTTCTTTTCTTTCATGATACTTATACTTAAAATGTTAAGCGAATGTGGAAAGAAAAACCAAAATATTATATTAGAATATGAACACGATTTACATCCTTCACCTACCTACAAGTTTAAAATAGTTTTATAAAATATATTTTTTCTTTCTTTCGTGACACTTATACCTAAAATGTTAAATGTGGAGAGGAAAACCAAAATATTATTTTGAAATATGTCAACATGTATGAAAAGTATATTTAACCACTTATTTGTAATTAAAAAAACTTTAATCGCTGTTTACAACTTAAATTGCGACCGTTAGAATGATTAAATTTGAAAGGGTATCCATTTGGGATTAATATCTATTATAATTAACCCATTTCCTGAACAAGAACGCCGGTTCAGCGCAACTATTCGCAATTCAATTGGGAGCTAACTAGCCAGAGAGAGGACGGTATCAAACTAAATAAATGGCCTGAGATATAAGGTTGTATGGAAAAGTTTGGTGAAGTAAACGAGCTTGCCGGCCGCTTGATGGTAAGTGGTCTCTGCCGAATAGACGTCTGTAAATCCTAAATGGCATTGCAGTCATTTATCAGATGATTTGAAGGTGGTTGAACTTTTTGTTGTTCGACTCTGGAGGTACTGTCACATGTATTTGTACCTATAACAGAAATGTTGGGCGTTGATGTATTCAGACTTAAAGTAAAGGGACGTACTTATTCAGGGCGTTCCAACTTAGTCTCGTAGGTTGTGGTTGCCGGTTCACTTGTATCTGAGGCGAACATCCTAGTCCTCGCGAGTAGCAAGGCATCTGTGATTGACTTCAGATAGTACACCAGTTCTGTAGAAAGTTGCTTATAGTAATCCATGGGCGGCAGTGACCAATTACCATCAGGTGAACTGCATGCTCGTTTGCTACTTCTGATAGAAAAATAGAGGCGACGCATTTGTGGCCATTCTTAGATAAGAATAATTTTTTACCTGTATAAGAATTGTATATATTCTTAGATAAGAATTGTAGATGTCCATAGGCGGCAGTGGACACTTACCAGCAGGTAGACTGCATAATTGAGTATGCAGTCTACAGGCTACTTTCTTACTAAACAAGCTCGGCCAAAAATATATTTTTAATCTGGTACTGCGGCGGCACCGTCACATCGGTAATTGGTTTCTAACAATGTTACCACAGTTGTTCGTTGGTTCGAAGCCTGTAGTGACAGATACATTGACAAAAGTCGTTTAAACGTTCTTAGGAACAGAATGCACTTTTGGCTAACTTCCAAGTAAGTCTAATCCTATTTAAAGTTGACTACATGTCCATGAACAGAGATTACTTACAAACTGTAGAAGTACTTATAGTCGGGTATAAGTTCCAAGCCGTCCCGCCGGTGAGCTTCAAGAAGCTCGCCATCTTACACTATTAAATCTCATTTTGAAAGCAAGATCGCTGGCTTGGTGCAACTATTCCGCAATTCGATTGGGGACTAACTAGCCGGACGGACCTCCGGTACTTCGACGCTAAGCAAGTTAGCCTCAGTTTCTCGGTTAGGCGATACAAAGCAAACTATTAAACTGTTTATCTCTAATACGAATTACAAATTTGTAATGGAGCTGTTTCGGAATTCAGTTTTGAAAACTAGTTTGGACGAGTTTAATCCCGCTTGTATAGATTGTATAGCTTGTATAGATTTATTATAGCTGTGTTGCTTATAATAAATTGTTTTATAAAAACCTCTAAAGTAAAACCAAATCCGACAATTAATTTAAAATTATAAATACCTTAACCATTGAATTATTTTAATAACAATAGATTCTTTGCAGAATAAATTATTTTAAACGTCAATAATTAAGCTAGTATCGTTTTGCAAGATATTTTGTTTATGGCGAAGAAGTTGCGAAAGAATAATTTTAAACACACACATCTTTAATAACTATTTGGTAACGGCTCAGTTAGGCTAGCATTTAAAAATATTTGTAGTCTTGTCGAAATTTTCCTTTTTCCGTGAAATAAATAATACGATGTTTAGTGTTTATACACAGCACTATTTCTATTTAAATACATTCAATCGATATCTATAATTATATTATAAAGCAGTAGAGTTTGTTTCGTTGAACGAGCTAATCGCAGGAATTACTGGTTGGAATTGAAAAAATCTTCTTGTGTTGAATAGTAAATTTATCGAGGAAGGCTTTAGATTTAGACTGCATAACATAACGCTATGTTTGTATGTTTGTTTTTAATAGATTGTTCTCTAATAAACGCGGGTGATACTGCGTGGCACAGCTAGTAAGTGTATAATAGTTTAATTTCAAATTACTCATCTAACTTCAAGTCCGGATCCCGTATCTCTACCCACAATCTACGATTTGGAACAACTTAGAAGCTACCTGTTAAAGTTATATATCTGGTGAAGTAAGCGTGTTGCTGTCACTTTATATGCAACTAGCTTTTGCCCGCGGCTTCGCTCGCGTTAAGAAGTATTAAAATTGACAAAGTTTCATACAAACTTTCATCCCCTATTTTATCCTCTTGGGGGTAGAATTGATCAAAACCCTTTCTTAGCGGATGCCTACGTCATAACATCTACCTGTCAAATTTTAGCCCGATCCGTCCAGTGATTTGGGCTGTGCGTTGATAGATCACTATGTCAGTTAGCCAGTAGATATAAGCACATAATCTTATACAAAATGGGTATAAAAGATAAATAATAGCTTTATACATAGTGGGTATACAAGACCACTGTACATTTAGGTGCGAGCGTAAGTCCTAACTCGTACACTTGACTGATCTGCATCATAAGTACTAGTTGGTAAGTTATAATCCGATTATTCCGAGTTTCGGTTAACAAGTAAGTCCTAGTTCGAAGCATGTCTAGAATGTTCATCTAAGCTAGATCGATCGAGGGAACACCAGCATTCGACTGGTTTGTTTTGTTGGTGTCGTACGACTTTATAGGGTCGTGACGCGACAGACTACATTACTTTCTTTTTTGTTATATTTTAGAAATAGCAAACGATTATGCAGTCTACGTGGTGGTACGTGGACGCTGCCGCCCATAAACCCTTGATCAATACCACCACATACCACTGAGCACTAAGCTGGACCGCCTCGGATAAGTATGTCTTCCTTACGACATCCTTTAGACCAGAGCACACCGGCGCTTTACACTGCTGTTAAGAGCCGGTGAAGATAAGGGTATGTCGTGGTGGCGCCGGGCTATAGACGTGATTTCAGCCGTAGTCCAATATTTGTTTTTTTTCTTATTTACATTTGTTTACCATAAATTTAATGTGTACCGGTCGTCTTGTATAAACTACATCTAACATTTTTTTACGGTAAAAGAGATCTTAGTTTTTGGATGAAACTTAATGTAAAAGTCGAGTCAAGACGAACTGTATGTGTCTTGTTCCGTATTTTGGATTGAAGACAAAAATGTCATGTGATGTACAATGAAGTTCATGAAAAAAATATGAAAGGAATAACGAATAAGAAATAACGAATAATTATAAGAATAAAGCTACGTCGGAATCGTCACTGCATCGTGGTCGTGAGTAGTAAAAAAATAAAAAACTGCTCCTTAAAAATAAGTATATGGCATAGTCCACGACAAACGATCTACAGAAATATATCAAAATCGGAGTCGTCGTAGCATCGCGTCGTGTCGTGGCTGTTAAAACGACTCGAAACCTCCTCTGCATGCGATAGCAACTAACCGGATGAACAAGTGGAATGATCGGCCGTCGCTTCGTGTATCACAGCCGAGTGAGCATCGGTTACCTTCACTGTATTAAACATTCCATTGTAAAGCTCGTGGAATGCTTTGTGAACGTCCATTGTGGATTGTAGTTTGAAGGTGGAACCCTGGTAACAAGGCACTGCATTGATTTTTTTATATGTAAAATTCAAGCAGCGAACAAACGGCTCTGATGGTAAGAAACTGCAGACATGGACATCTGTTATCAATTTAAATGTGGATCAAACTCTATCAGTCAGTCAGCGTGGTCAGAATTCTGTTAGCGTGGCCCGAAGGACTAAGTCTAAGTGGACGCTTCACATGCAAGTATGCTAGCACTTTTCTAACTCAATAAAAAAGGACGTCCGAAAATTTTACGGCGTACAGTACGGTTGCCTCAAGGAGAGATTCCGGTCCTATATTGCCAATGTTTGCAATAAACTATCACGATTACCTATTTTTGGAATTCATACAAACTTTTAAGAACAATATGTAGAGTAGAAGAAATCAACAACAACGAAACAAGAGGTGATAATATTATTTATTCTCATTCGACTTTGAAAAATCGAAAAATAAGGTTATTCGAATTAAGTCGGCATTGTATAGATCAGATGTTGCCAATCGTGGCTATTCATTTAAATAATCGTCTAGGGTTCATATACCTTATGTTTAGGAAATATGACTGTAATTTCCTTAATAACTATTATCCATTTTTTCCCTCTTATATATTAAATTTACTAGTCTTTTTTACATTTTTTTATAAAATTAAAGAAGCGGACGAGCCTCTGCCGCCCAAGGACATTGCTAATCGACCTCAGATAAGACCAGTCTTACATTTGGTTAGTCAGAGAGGTGTTGCTACCACTGAAGACTAAGTTGAAATGCCTTACGTATTCCTTACAACACCCTTCAGACCAAAACACAACAGTTCATAACACTGCTCTTATTAGGCTTTGCCAGGTGGTAGAAACAATGTAGTTGGACCGGGGAAGTACCACCGCCACACCTATTTCTAGCGTAAAGCGGTTCTTGCGTTTCGGTGGAAGG